>QANZ01054682.1:10585-102161 GCA_003254925.1 Chamaecrista fasciculata | reverse complement strand
ATCTATAAAATGATTGGCCCTAGGGCACAATCTCCAACATGTTGGTCCCTCACCCAGTATATTTATGGGTAATATTTTTGGTAGTGCAACAACTGAAGACAAAAATTTAGAAAAATACATAGTTCATACCCAAAACAATATACCATTTGGTCCATCCTCTAGTATATATATGGGTAATATTTTTTGTAGTATAAAAATTTAAAAATAAAATTAAAAGATAACGAGAAAAAATATATAATCTAGTCCCAAAAAATTTACAATTCAATACCCAAAAATTACATTTTCGTCCCTCCCTCACACCTCCAACCTCTAATATTATACTGCCAGTCCAACCTCTGTTAACAAATTCACCTTTAACATAAATTTCGAGACAAATCCTTTATCATACCATTACACTAAAATCAGTATAAACACCAAAATAACATTTCATTATCCTCCAATGTCTTTACCCTTTTTACCCCTATAAAACTTTAAAATACCAATACAATTATTTTAACCAACCACAATCATTACATACCGTTTAAAATAATTTCACATCCCAATTTCACCTTTATCTCTAAATTTCCCAAACACCATTTATCATACAACTTATTTATCTATCCTTTACCATACAACCCCTCCTTTAACCCCTCCCTTACCCTAAATCTAATCCAAACAATACCTAAGTTATGACTGTATTGTGACGCTATTTGCACTATGTGTAGGAAAACATTGATGCCACATTGTCACAGAAGTATGGTGAAGACATTTCATCTTATCCAATAGTTGACAATGATATATGGTTAGATGTTGCATGTCCCTCCAAAAAGGGACGAGTTTATGGCTTAGGGCATGGTTTTTAATTAACTAACTGTGGATCCTCACAAGGTTCTGGTACTCCTGACATGATTACCACTTTATCACAAGAAAATATTAAAGAATTAATAAAGGAAGTTGTGAGTTATGAGATAGCACCATTGATACGCGTATTATCTAGGTAAATGAATAATATATAACATAAAATTAGCTATTAGCTTTTGTTTCACAATTTATAATTGTGTTTTGTTTTATTTCTAGTTTGCTATTCTAATTTTATATGAGGGCAATTTATCTAGGCTTGTTGGACCACCTTCTGCAGCAAATCAAGATGAGGCCTAGGATGATGATGATGATTTAGGATTATCTTGATTGTATATTCTTATGAATTGATACTTGTTATGTTTGAAATATTTATTAGTTTTGGATAGTAGATTGTCATACTTTCTTTGTATTGAGACTTTTTTTTTATAATACTTGTTAGTTTTTTTGTATGACTTCAAATATTTGAATTTTATATTATCAATAAATATTATTAAGTTACAAGATATTTATACTTGCAACTTGTTAGAAAATAAGGTTTTAAAAACACGAATTAACATTATATGACCAGTTTGGAAATAGTTATAAATTAGCTACGAAAAATTAGTTCTCTCCTCCTATAAATATGAGCGATTCCCCACCTTGTTGATTTGCTCATTCAAATATCCGCCCATTGAGTTCTCTCCTCCTATCTGATGTGAGCTTAAGGGTCTATTTGGGAAAACTTATAATCTGAAAAGCTGAATAATCTCATTTGTTTACAGATTATACAAAAATTAGATTATAATCTACAAAAATCTCTTATCTTCAAAACTCAATTACAATTATACCCTATAGACATACTTATAATTACCTATACTTTAATATATATTCAAATATAGATAAAGGGCATTTTGGTTATTTTACATCACCCCTAATTTATTACACCTGCAACAATCTTTCTCCATCACATCACTTTTAAACAAATCTTTTTCAATATTTTCTTTTTCTAAATTATTATAATTAATCTTTTAATTTTAATTATATTTAATATTTAATAAAATAATAATAAAAATTTATTGTTCATTTAATATTATATTTTATTAAAAAAATAATTTCTATCCCTCTTATTAAGAAATCAACTATATAAATTCAAAAAATAAATTCAACTAACATACTTGAAAATTTGATTTTAAATAATAATTCATGAATATTTTGGAACAACTCGGTATGTTTCTAAATTTTATTTTCTCTATTAGGGACTGATGCGCTAACACGATAAAAATTAGATGACTCGAAAGTCAATTTTTTGTGTAAAATTTATTTTGGCAAAATTAAATAATCATAATCAAAATATAGAAATAACCAAATGTATGATGACCATTATTTTAGCTGAGGGACCAAGAAGTTCACCCATTTTAAATTTGATGAACCAAGAGACTCGTATTATTTTAGCGGTGAATTTGTCCAGTCAATACAAAATGAAGGACCAAAAAGTAAGTATCTTCATGGAAAATTATTTCCGATATATTCGCCAATTGTAATTATAATATATAGATTTATCATGTGAAATAATATATTAAAAAAATCTACAAAAACTCCAAATTGTAGCTTTTCTAAATAGCTAATTATTGCAATTCTCAATGCAAAAAAATCCAATCAATTAAAAATCTAACCCAAACAACTCAAATTATTCACAAAAACCAAAAAGTCAAAAAGTAACTTTCTCTTTCATTTTTACTTCTATACAATTTATCAATTTTCATACCCTTATATCTACCAACCATAATCATTACATACCCATTTAAATAATTTCACAACTTAAAAATCTTCTTTCACAACAATTTACGCAAAACAATATTCAACTTATAATATGATTTTTCATAATTTGATTATAATCTGATCAAATTATAATCAGATGATAATCTTACCCAAACGAACTCTAAATTCCCCATGGCACACTCATCATGCAACCCTTATCATGACACCAACTTCGGGTGATGTGTGCGGGCGCGTCTGACCTTCGATTGAGGCCTTTTAGATGCCATTCTCTTTGTCTCTCCTCTATCTTTCCAATGAGTCCACTCATGACCTAATCGAACTCCCCATAGGCGGATATTTGATCTCCAAAATCCAACAAAAATTTAACTTATTTTTCGAAAAAGATAATTCTTTTGATTTTTGTATATTATAGTCTTGCAAATTGTCTCATTAATGATTTTGTAAAGTTATGAATAATATGAAAATACAAACTAAAATAATGTTAAAAAATAAAAAGAATAGTGCAAGATTTTTAAGAAAATTGGATAATTCTTCATTGTTTTTCAATATTAGTGAAACTAAAATTTTAACAAATTACTATTATTTGTAATTTTTTTAATAATATTAAAATATTACAAAAAAAATTATCATTTGATTTTAACTAATAGACAAAAGAGAATATACATTTAAATTAAAAAGGCCAAAGTCCTATTTGGTCCCTCAGTTTTTTTTAATGTTCTAAATTAGTCCCTCAGTTATTTTTCGTTCCGTTTTGATCCCTTAGTTTTCCAAAACTTTTCACCGTTAGTCCCTCAATATTTTCCGTTAAAAAAAAAAGGAAAAACGAACTTTAACCTCCTAAAAGTTTTATTATTTTGAATTAAAGTCCTTTTCCTTTTATAATAGGATCAAAACGTAAAAAAATGAAAAAAAAAAAATGAAGGGTTAAATTGCCATTGATTGTACGGTGTTCCCAAATCGTTGTGCAAACATTAACCAATAATAATAATTAATAATGCTAATGTGATCTCAGAAAAGAGATATATATATAGAGAGAGAGAAATACAAATTACTCCCTCCGTCCCTTTTTATTTGCTTCATTGCAGAACTTTTTTTGTCCCTTTTTATCTGCTTTGTTATGAAATCAAGAGGTCATCAATGAATTTTTTTACCATTTTATCCTTATTTAATATTATAGTCATAATGGACGATTTGACTTTTGATAGAGAATTATTTTGGGGTTCTGTAGTAATCAATTGGAGTAGGTTTCATAAAAAAAATTGTGAGAGTATTTAAATTAGTTGGAGAAATTTAATTTTTGAAATATGAGCATTAAATTGATGATATAATTAAGTCTAATTTAATAAGGGTAATATAGTCTTTGTATTTTAGATTTTACATTAACTTTAGTGATTTAATCATTATATTAATTTGTGTGCAACAACCTTAAAAAGCAGATAAAAAGGGACGGAGGGAGTAACAGTGAAGAAAGCCATGGATTTCAGCTTCATCTTCTTCCTCTTTCAACCTCAATTTTCAATTTCCCAGAATAACAACAACAACAACCTCTATTATTTCTCTTCCTTCGACATCTCAAATTCCCCATGGCTCCCTTCCCAGAATCGCACCCTTCTCTCGCCAAATTCTAATTTTTCCGCTGGCTTCATCCGCAAATCCAACAATAATAATGATAATCCCTTCTGTTAGCAATTTTCTATTTGGTGGACTCACATATTTTATATATTTTATTTGTACATAATGGGCTATTAAATATTTATAATTAGTCCAATTAATTTATGGATCTCATTGTTATTATTTATGGACTAATTATGTTATTTTATGAGTCTGGGTTAAATAAATAAATAAAATGTGTAGAAACCATAAAGCCCAACCTTGTTGATGGGCCAAGGCTATTTGGGCTAGGTATCTCTAAGGTTGTGGTTCCCCAAAGTGGGATAGTTATATATAGGAGTTAGTCAGGAAAGTCAGACTAATTTTCAGAAACCTATTGTGTCACTCTCATATCCATCTTGTGAGAGGGTTTTGACAACTATCTAACACTTTGGAAGAATTCAACCCGCCTTCGTGCTGATTAGCGATGGATCAAGGTAGATTCTTTATCTTTCTTCGTTTGTGATTAATTCTTGAAGTTATCTTTGTTAAAGATCATGTTTTACAACCATTGTTTTCGCTTCCGCCTTCAGTATTATATATTCTTGTATAATTTCTTTAGTTGGTTGTAATTTTGGGCCCTCAAGTGGTATCAGAGCCTGGTCTCTAATAAGGATTATCTTCAAATTAATCACATGTTTTTGGTTTATTCCATATTCATGTATGATGGTTTCATGAAATTTATATTTCTGAATTTTTTTTTAAGACTGGATTTGGAACTCAAGATTATTATGTCGTTTTTTTTCTTCATATATGTATATAGTTTGGGTTTGTTCATATGTATATATGTGAAGATTGAGATAAAGACAGATACGTTTTGCCTCTGCGTTTAATTCACTTTTTTTTATCGGTTATTCATGAAGCAAGTCCAGATCTTTTCTTTTGTTTAAACCGATTGTTCTTGTGTTTGGCAATTTCTTTTGATATAATAATATTCATTATTATATTAAAATATCTAATCACGCGCCGTATGTGGAAGTTGTTATGTGTGTATATATATAATTTTATTTTAATCAATATATATGCATATGTGTGTGCGAAAATGAGGGAACAAATTCCTTTTTTGCGTATCCGATATATATTACCATATATAATTACATTTGTGCCGTTGTGGTGTGGAATTGCCATATATATTTGTATTTATATATATATATTATATACATTAATAATTATAACTTATATTTATATATAAGTTGTTTATATTTTTTATTTTAAATTTAATAAACAAGTATGATATGTTACTAAAGTAGCCTCTGTCATATCAAATTTATTATTTTTTAAAATAAGAAATAGATTTCATCTATGCGAAATAAATATCCTAAAGGAGTTTATTTTGGCCAGATTTGGAGAAATCATGTCTTTATTGATTAATTTAGGATAATTATGCTAGTAAAATATTGGACTAAAGAAAAATATTTTACTAGGCCAATTTGGTGTTAGTCAATATTCTTGATTTATATGTGAGTGTGCCATTTATATGTTATTATTTCATTGTCTAAAGACTGAATAATAATGATATGTTAGGCGACTCAATTAAGACCCAATTTAGTGTTAATTAATATTCTTGATTTTGTGAGTGTGTCATTTATATGTTATTATTTCATCGTCTAAAGACTGAATAATAATGATATGCTAGGCAACTCGATCAATTAAGACCCAATTTGGTGTTAATCAATATTCTTGATTTATTTTTGAGTGTGTCATTTATATGTTATTATTTCATTGTCTAAAGACTGAATAATAATGATATGCTAGGCAACTCAATTAAGACCCATATTTATTTATGTGCCATTTTTGTTAAAATTTTGCACAAATTTTGGGAATTGGTATCTTGTGAGTTAATTTGAGTATAAGTTTTCTGTTTTATTTAGTTGCTGGATTATCTGTTGTTTTAAATGGAATACATGTGCTGAATGGGACAAATTTTAAGAACTGGAAAGAGCGCGTTATGATCGTGCTTGGTTGTTTAGATCTTGACCATGCGTTAAGATTAGATCGCCCTGCAAATCTCACTAATAGTAGTTCTACTGTTGAGAGACTTGCATTTGAGAAATGGGAACGATCTAATCGCATGAGTGTGATGATCATGCAGCATTCCATTCCGGAACCATTAAGGGGAGGCATTCCAGAAGGAATTGATACTAAGGGTTTCCTGAAGCAAATCTCTGATCGATTCGCCACAAACGAAAAGGTCGAGGCAAGCACTACATTATCCAAGTTTGTCTCAATGAGATATAAGGGCAAAGGAAACATTAGGGAGTACATCATGGAGATGTCCAATCTTGTTACTAAACTCAGGGGTCTTAAGCTAGAATTATCTAATGATTTTCTAGTGCACCTGATTTTGAACTTGCTTCCTACACAATTTGATCAATTCAAGGTTTCCTATAATACCCCAAAAAAAAATGGAGCCTTAATGAATTGATTGCTCAATGTGTGCAAGAGGAAGAGAGGTATAAGCAAAACAAGGTTGAGAGTGCTCACTTAGCATCATCCTCTGGCGAAAAAGCTTCCAATAAGAAGAAAAGGAACGAGAAAGGGACTGCAGATAATGGAAGATCTGTTTAGAATGTCCATTAGAAACATGATTCAGGTCCTACTTGTTTCTTTTGCAAGAAGCATGGACATGTTAAGAAGGATTACTCCACTTTCGCCGCTTGGCGAGTAAAGGAATGTATGCTTCTCAACTTCATTTCTTCTGAAGTCAATTTTTTTTGGTACCTATTGACACTTTGTGAGTAGATTTGGGTTCTACTGCTCACATTAGTGTCTCTATCCATGGCTACATAAGGAGTCGGATGCCAAATGATGATGAAAGATACATCTACGTTGGAAATGGCAACCGAGTAGCTATTAAAGCCATATGATCTTTAGGATTCATTTGTGTAATGGCTTGTATTTGGATTTGGAAGATACTTTTGTTGTACCGTCGTTTAGACGTAACCTCATTTCTATTTCTTGTTTAAACAAATTTGGTTGTACTTGTTTATTTGGAAATGGAATGATTAGTATCTCATTAAATTCAAATGTTGTTAAAGGTACTTTGGTTTATTTGCTTTAAGGATATGGCCGGTAAGGAGTATGCTCAGTCATTTCTCCCTACCAGATTTCCTTTGGTGAGAAGCACTTAAGACTGCAGTTTACATTTTGAATAGAGTACCTACAAAAGCAGTTGCTAAGACCCCATATGAGATGTGGACAGGTAAGAAGCCTAGTATTAGACACTTACATGTCTGGGGTTGTCCAGCTGAAGCTCGGCCTTACAAGCCTATTGAGAAGAAACTGGATTCAAGAACAGTAAGCTGTAATTTTGTAGGATATTCTGAAAGGTCGATGGGATACAAATTTTATGACCCTTCAACTCGTTCTATTTTTGAGACGAGAAATGCCAAATTTATTGAGGATGTTGGTCATAGTGGGAGTGAAAATCTCAGGGAGGTTACATTTGAAGAGGAATATGTAATTATTCCACCTATAGTTACAGTTAACATTGATCAGGTAGTTTCACCTGACATTGTTCAAACTGCAAATGAGGATCCTATAGTAGTTGTGGCTGAACCTGAGATTACTCCTATGGAGGAAGATCATCATAATGATGCTCTTCAACAACCTCAAGAGCAAGTGCCCTTAAGGCGATCCATTAGGGAGAGGAAGAAAGCGATATCGGATGATTACGTTGTCTTTCTTCAAGAACATGATTTTGATGTGGGACTGGACGATGATCCTATCACCGTCAGTCAAGCAAAATCTAGTTCTAACTCTAACAAATGGATTGCAGCTATGGAGGATGAGATGAAATCAATGGCTGATAATGGTGTTTGGGATTTAGTAGAGTTACATGAAGGTAAGAAACCTATTGGTTGTAAATGGATATTTAAAACCAAAAGGGATTCACTTGGTAACATTGAAAGATATAAGGCACGCCTAGTTGCTAAAGGTTTCACTCAAAAGGAAGGTATTGATTTTAAAGAGACATTTTCTCCAGTTTCTATAAAGGACTCTTTTAGAATCATTATGGCACTTGTGGCCCAATTTGACTTGGAACTACACCAAATGGATGTAAAAACAGCTTTTCTCAATAGAGATATTGAGGAAACTATATACATGGTGCAACCAGAGAACTTTGAGTCTCATGACTCAAAGCATCTTGTATGTAGACTTAAGAAGTCACTTTATGGGTTGAAACAGGCATCTCGTCAATGGTACCAGAAATTTTATGATATAGTGTCCTCTTTTGGTTTTAAAGAGAACATTGTAGATCAATGTATATATCTCAAGGTCAGTGGGAGCAAGTTCATAATACTTGTTTTGTATGTCGATGACATATTATTAGCTAGTAGTTGCGTAGACCTTTTGCGTGAAACTAAGGACTTTCTCTCAAACAAATTTGAGATGAAGGATCTTGGTGAGGCATCCTATGTACTGGGTATAAAGATCCATAGGGATCGATCCAGATACACCTTGGGATTATCACAAAAGGCATACATAGAGAAAGTACTAGCTCGCTTTGACATGCAAGACTGTGCACTTGGAGACACTCCGGTGTCTAAAGGTGATAAGTATAGTCTAAAGCAATGTCCGATCACTGACTTAGAGATAAAAGAAATGGACAAAGTCCCATATGCATCGGCTGTGGGAAGTCTCATGTATGCACAAGTGTGTACGCGTCCAGACATTGCGTACATTGTTGGGGTTCTAGGAAGATTTCTCAAAAGCCCAGGCTTGGTCCATTGGAAAGTCGTTAAGCGGGTGATGAGGTATTTACAGAGAACAAGGATTTGATGCTCACATATAGGAGGACTGATCATCTTGAGGTGATTGGATACTCTGATGCCGATCTTGCGGGATGCTTGGATAGCGGAAAATCTACGTCGGGCTATGTCTACATGTTAGCTGAAGGAGCTATTTCTTGGAAAAGTGTCAAACAGACACTTGTAGCTTCTTCGACCATGGAGGCAGAATTTGTAGCTTGCTATCAAGCATCTAATCATGGGATACGGCTGCGGAATTTTATCACTGGCTTATTTGTTGTTAGCAATACGGATAGGCCAATGTGGATTCACTGTGATAATAAGGCCGTTTAGCTATATTTTAATTACAACCAGAGCTCTTTGTAGTCAAAACACGTTGACATTAAGTTCCTGGCTGTGAAAGATAGAGTTCAGAGTGGCATTGTGTCTATAGAACACATCAGTGGGGATTCTATGTTAGCGGATCCGTTTACCAAAGGTTTACCACCCAAGGTGTTTCATAAGCATGTAGCACATATGGGAGTTGTCTTATTCAGTGATTAGACAATGTTTTAGAATCCTGTTTATGTTAACTTTAGCTTTATTGTGTTTATAGACATGTTCTTCATTATTCAATGTCGACTTGATGGTAATTTTATATGAATATATTCATGAATATATGTTTTCTTCATATATGTGCACTCTGACATTAAGTTTGGCTTTCTACTGCGGGTTGCATTAAGTTTTGAAAGCTGTTGGGACTCTATGAGTCATTAAGTGGAACCAGTTGGAAACAGACATGATTGAGATCACTTGCATGTAGTTTTCATGCTACACATCCAGACTTGATCTATGTTGTTAGTTTCTTAGTCATGTGATATAATTAGGCTCAGTTTAATTTTATAAACGAAAGCTTGGTTTTATCCTTAACTGATGGAGCTGATAGACCAGATTGTTTAAGTTTTTAATTTAATAGCCATTATTTGCGCGCACTTAAGTTTTGATTATGTACAAACTTGAGAAAAATATGTGGTCCAAGTGGGTGCTTGTTAGCAATTTTCTATTTGGTAGACTCACATATTTTATATTTTATTTGTACATAATGGGCTATTAAATATTTATAATTAGTCCAATTAATTTATGGATCTCATTGTTATTATTTATGGACTAATTATGTTATTTTATGAGTCTGGGTTAAATAAATAAATAAAATGTGTAGAAACCATAAAGCCCAACCTTGTTGATGGGCCAAGGCTATTTGGGCTAGGTATCTCTAGGGTTGTGGTTCCCCAAAGTGGGATAGTTATATATAGGAGTTAGTCAGGAAAGTCAGACTAATTTTCAGAAACCTATTGTGTCACTCTCATATCCATCTTGTGAGAGGGTTTTGACAACTATCTAACACTTTGGAAGAATTCAACCCGCCTTCGTGCTGATTAGCGATGGATCAAGGTAGGTTCTTTATCTTTCTTCGTTTGTGATTAATTCTTGGGGTTATCTTTGTTAAAGATCCAATTTTACTACCGTTTGTTTTCGCTTCCGCCTTCAGTATTATATATTCTTATATATATCCTTAGTTGGTTGTAATTTCGCTTCCGCCTTCAGTATTATATATTCTACACATTTTATTTATTTATTTAACCCAGACTCATAAAATAACATAATTAGTCCATAAATAATAACAATGAGATCCATAAATTAATTGGACTAATTATAAATATTTAATAGCCCATTATGTACAAATAAAATATAAAATATGTGAGTCTACCAAATAGAAAATTGCTAACAAGCAAACCTCAGTTCCCCAAATTCCAACTTTTCAAACCATAGGGAGCCAATTTTAAAAACTCCAAACCACATGGACATTTTGTGTAATTTACCTTAAAATATTTTGTTTTTGGAGGAAATATTATATATTTAATTGATAAATGATGAGGCACTAATGTCATATATGTAGAAATAGAAGATGTAGCAATGTAAACATCACATCAAATCAAACTACTTGCACTTCTAGAATCAAATATAAGATCATCAAAATGGTGGCAACAAAATTCTTAAGTAAATGTTCTCTCAACTGTTGAATTATGCATCTTTATGGTAGATTCATAATTATGTGATGTTTTCGCTGTATTTCTTCATTGTTTTTTATATAAATATCTTTTTTCTATAAAAAGAATGTATCTTTATCGTAGAATACATGTAAAATTATATTTTACACACATTTTGAGATGAAGATGCATAATCCAACGGATAAAAGAGTGATTACTTTTGCAATCGCTCTCTTTTTATATTTATCCAATCCTAAATGCACTATTAAGTTTTTGTAGAAATAAAATGACAACCCAAATTTTGACGAGAATAATTAAGAAATGAGATTAAATGAACATATATAAGGAAGTAACAGTGTAACACATCTCCTAGTTCGTTATAAATAATAAACCATCTCAAATATTGATTTGGTTAATATCACATTTTAGTCTTAAATATTTTAGTCAATTTTTTTTTAATTTTAAATTGTTTCATTTATTGCAAGAAAAAATCATAAATATTTTAATAAATTAAAAATTTAATTCTTTTAAAATTAACCATTAAATATAACATGGGACTTGCAATTATCTTTACATCTAACTTGACTAAGTGACTGACATTTGTTATGAGATCTAGCAAAACAAGTTTTTTCAGGCCAAAAAGAAAAAGCAAAACAAGTTTTTAAAAATGACTAAATTCTTATTTTGTTCTCCCATGTATTCATTTTTTTAATTTACTCTTCTATAGATTTTTTTAATTTGGTCCCTCGCATCTTATTTTATGATCAATGTTAGTCAGTATCCTTTTTTTTAACAAAATTGATTACATATTATAGTTAATTAAAGATATGCTATCATCAAGGAATGAAATAAAATTTTAGTTGACAAGAAGGTTTTATTTTTATATCAACAAATAAAATATAAGAAATCTAGAAATTTTATGTTAAATTTGTACAAATCTAAAAATTACTCATACTGACTAACTTTAATATTAAAAAGAATATGTTTATTTGACAATTAATATGTCGTATTAATAAATATATTGATGAGTCTTGTAGAAACAAAAAATTGTGATTTGAAGTTTACATCATATTGTTCATTTGTTACATGGTGCAGGTAATTAATAATAATTTATCAAAGTAAGCAACAACCAAGTGTCCCCGGGTGATTCCTCACTTAGTCCCTTAACTAAGTGGTGGATGTTCAAATCTCACCTTTGAGTATACAAAACATTTGTGGCTAGTCGTTTACCTTTTAGTAGAAGACTTGTGACAGATAGATTAGTCACTGTTCCCGAGTAAAATACTCTTGGTTTATACTAAAAAGTAGGGGTGACAAAATGGATAGGTTGAGTTGGGTCACAAATGGGTGGGTCATAAATGGGTCAATGACCCAATTATATTTGTTAAATGGGTCATGGGTCCCATAAAATCAATGGTCGACCCAACCCAACCCATGATCCCAATTATTTTTAAAAATTTTTATTTTAGTCCTTAAATATCATGATCCAAGGACTTTTTTGGAAATTTTGAAAATATTTAGGGTCATTCTGTAATTTTTGCAAAATTTACAAAGTTCATCTTCCTCCCACTGAACTCACAGTTTGGTGGGACTAAAATGCATTCATTTTTCAAATTTAGGACTAATCTGTGATTTTATCATTTTTCCAATATTTTTCAAAATTACAATTTGTTCTAAATTTTTTTTTATAATTTTCATTTTAGTCCTCAAATATTATGGTTCAAGGACATTTTTGTAAATTTTGAAATTATTTGGGGACATTTTGTAATTTTGCAAAAAGTTATGAAATTCATATTCACCGCCTTTCATGAAACTACGTAGTTTTGATACAAATTTGGATTGGGTTGGGTAACTCATGAGTTTCACCCAACCCAACCCAAATTTTAATGGGTCAATTTTGGACTCAACCCGTCTGGACCCATTACCTAAATGCGTTGGGTTGGGGTTGGTTAATTTTATGGTGGGTAATGGGTTGAGATTGTCACCCCTACTAAAAAGTAAGCAACAAATAATAATTGAGTAAACTGATATTTTTTGTCCTTGAAAGATCATCGAGTTGATAACTTAGTCCTTAAAAAATTAGAATATACAGTTTAGTCTCTGAAAGATTAAAACAATGTGCTTATTAACCTTTTTGATGAAATAAATAATTTATCATTTTAATATTTTAGAGACTAAATTATGTATTTCAATCTTTCAATGATCAAGTTATCAACTCTTTGATATTTCAAAGATGGAATTGATAATTTACTCAATAATATTTTATCAGTTAATTTAATCTATAATACTTATTTGACAATACTTTTATTAATTTTCTGCACTATCTAATAATTTATCAAACAGAATAATGCAGTTCTGTCACAATTAAAGATAAAGAATACTTCATCATTAAAAGAAACAGTAAATTAATTATTGTCCATCCATAAAATCAAATACCTAAATTATAACAAACAATGATATGCCTCAAATCAAAATATATGAAATCTTGTGAGACTATATATCAAAATTAAAAGTTAGGCTTTAGATTTGGAAATAAAATTTTGAACATCTGAGGGTGTTGGAAGTGCAGGAATTGCTCCTTTTTGGGTTGTAGCAATTGCTCCAGAAGCATTTGCAAATCTCAAAGCCTCTCTCAATTTTGTTTCATCCTGAAATCACAAAATATTAATTCACTCATCAATCACTAAATGAAGAGATTTAGCATAGATGGATTGAGGATAATCATAAATAATGTTTTTTTTCTAATAAAGAATTTTTTTCTATACTCTGTTCTTCTATTTTTTTTATTAAATCATGAGTTTCATTCCCATAATCGTGTAACGATTTAAGTAAAGAGTTAAAGACTAATCTTATTCGGGCTAAGGGGCAAACATATTAGAATCCTCCCTACAATATCGACTCTAGAGATCGAATCTGAGTCCTTTCACCTAAAGTGCAGCTTGTCACCCACTGCACCAAATCATTGTTCGTATCTATTTTTCTAATTTAAATTTAGAGTAAAAAAGCAATTTGGTTCTTGAAAGATCATCGAGTTGACAACTCGGTCATTAATGATTGAAATACACAGTTTAGTCCCTGAAAGATTATACAATATACTATTTAGTCCATAAAAAGGATTAACAAGTATATTGTTTTGATCTTTCAGGAACTAAATTGTGTATTTCAATTTTTCAAGGACCAAGTTGTGAACTCGGTAATTTTTCAAGGACCGAATTTTTAATTTACTCTTAAATTTTTTTTTAGCAAAAAAAGATTATATTTAAATTTTAAAATTAATAAAAATGTCAACATAAAAATATATCATTCTCTTCATCCTACACAATCCAAACAAATTCTATAAGATCAAATTTAAATTTAAATATATAAACAAATTTTTCAGTCTCTTTTAAATGAATTCTTTCACAAAGAATACTATAAGTTAAAAAAGTTTGGTGGTGGATACCTAATAACAAATGTTTCTATTTTAATTTTTTTTAATCTTAAAATCTTGAGAGAGAAAGAGAAAACATTACATCAAAAATAGATGAATCCTTGGCCACAGATAAGAGAAGTGAACCAACAAAGGAATCACCAGCACCAGTTGTGTCAACGACCTTTGCTGAGAATCCAGGAACCCTTCCCATGAATTTCTGCACTCAAAGAAGAAGATGATGATGATGAATTGATGATAATGTATGTATACATGCTGTGATCACCGTATTTTGTCCGAGACCAACTTAAAATGGTGACAACCCTTTTTTTTTTCAAAGTTTATAAATAACATATAATGTCATTAAAAGATTCAAAAGGTATACTTTTTAGTTCCTTTTATGGACTAAAGAGTATATCGTTTAAATCTTTTAGGGACTAAATAGTGTACAATTTGAATCTTTTAGAGATTGAATTGTATATTTCAACTTTCAGAGATTGAACCATTAACTCAATAATCTTTCATGGACTAAGTTATTAGTTTACTATGCAATTCATACAAAGATTAATGTGTAGTTACATTAGCTCTTCCAGTCCCTAGTAAGACTTGTTTGTGAAGCTTGTAAATTATTTAATAGAGTAAACTAATAATTCATTCCCTGAAAATTAATGAGTTGAAAATTTAATCCTTAAAAGATTGAAATACACAGTTTAATCTCTGAAAGAATCAAACAATATTCTTGTTAATCTTTAGATTAAAGAGTACACCGTTTGATTCTTTTAAGGGCTAACAATTACACACAATAAACAAAAATGAAGTCGATTAATCTAACTTGGGATAGTACCTTAGTGAAGTATCTGCAACCCTTCTCTCCATCAGTGACAACAAGCATCTTCAATTTATCATGCCAAAGGGAAAGAACAACATCTTCCCTCTCAGCGTCTCCTTGTGTGAGAAATTCAACTTCATTATCACTCACCTATATACATAACAATAACAAAATTAAAAAGAAAAAAAAACATCCAAACACTTGTAGATTCTTCACCAACAAATAGAAGATATCCTTGTTTTGACAAATTTTCTGATACTTAGACACCAACATTACATCCCAAGTTTTCTTTCATTCAATCTAAATTGATTATAATACACAAAACTTCTATGAACTTTAGTCATTGTGCAAAAAAAAATCCTCTTAATTAAACTTTGAAAAGTGACGAAAGTTTCCTTAAACTTTTGATTTTGTGCAAATGACCCCTTTTGAAAAATTTTCATTAAAAAAAAATTCATTTAAAGTAGCCAAATAAACTATTCTTTTTTCCAATAAAAACTTTCACAAAAGAAGTTATTTGTACAAAATTAAAAATTCGAAGGGTCTTTCGTCATTTTTCAAATTTCAGAGATTTTTTTTTTGCAAAGCTACTAAAGTTTAGTGGGTTTTATGCGTTTTAGCCATTTAAATTTTAAAACTAACTAACCATAAACAAAAATAATCAAGGGTTCAATTCTAGCAAAATTGAAATCAAATATATGATTATTTTATCAAATGTTGAAATCAAACCTTGATGAAATCAGCTTCATTCCATATGCTCTTGATCCCAGTCCTAGCAGACTCAGGAGAAGGCCATAAAGGGATCCTAAGGTTTGGATCATAAGAGAGCAATGCACCACTTTCTCTAGCAGCTTTCATGGCTGCCAAGTGAGTTGATCTACAAGGTTCTGAAATGAGACTAATTGATCCATAGTGAAAAATCTTGGCTTTCTTAATCAGATCCTTATTGAGTTCAGATTCCTTCAGCAACATATCTGCACTGGGATTTCTGTAAAACATGAATTCTCTCTCCCCATCCTTCCTTAGTGTCACAAAAGCCAATGCTGTTCTTGCTTCAGAATCAAAACAAACACCTTCTGTGTTCACCCCATTCTTCTTCAATATGTTTACTAGCATCTTCCCAAATTCATCATCACCCACCTGCCATATTGATTGATTGATTGATTGATTATCTTCATCATTTGTTGCAAAATATATGTGTATATAATGAGGTTTCATATAATGTATGTGGGGATTGGTGATTTAGTCTAAGTGAATGTAGAGGGTACTTAACAATCTAATGAGAGTTTAAGAAGATCAAATTGCCATAATATAAAAAGATTATGGAGTAAACCAACATTCTAGTCCTTAGGCTATATGAGTGTTGTCATTTTTAGTCTTTTATTTTTTGAAATGTTTGGTTTAGTCCCCGGAAATTCATGATTGGTTACAAATGAGTCTTTCCATGAAAACTATAGCAATGTACAACTCAATCTTTGAAGGGACTATACAAATTGCAAAGAGTTACGATTTTTTGGGACTGAATTAAACATTTCAAAAATTCAAGGACTAAAATAATAACACCTGCCTAATCTGAGGACTAAATTTCACCTAATCCAATTCATGCTCTTGCTTTTGACAGGTTATCCCCTTAATTTGATGCACAAATATAAGTGTTGTGAGTCTGAGAGATATTAATATGAGGTTGGAACTTGGAAAGAGATTCAAATATATAATTGAAAAGGTGGAATATCAAAGACAAAAAGAGAGAAGAGAAGGGAGAGAAATTAAGTTCCAATAAACAGTGGATTTGTTCTATTTTTTGAGATTTAAGAAAACAGAGAGCATCCTGATCTAATATGCCTTCAATGCAGAAGGATATATTTATTCAATTATCCTAATAGAAATTTAGGAAAAAAAAAAAAGAATTATGATGATGAAGAATATATAGTTACTCAGCATTATCATCAGTCCAAAATCCAAATATTAGTAACATATATACACAGAATTCTCTTGTTAACCTCATATCCAGTCAAAACCCATTGTTGAGTAACAATTTTTTTATGTTTTTTGCTGAAGACAATCATATTTGAAGCATTGTCTATGACGACTACTAAATTTCAGTAATATTAAATGAAGGTCAAAATGTAAATTTGGTCCTATATCTTTTTCTCAGTTCTCAATTTGGTCTTGTATATTTTTTTATTGCATTTTTGGTCTCATATCTGTACAAAAGATCCTAATTTGATCTCACATTATTTGGTCAGGTTGAAGAATTGGTCCCACATCTTTGCAACAGGTTCCACCGTTAATTCCACCTTACCCAAAGATATGGGATCAATTCAGCACTTGACCCAAAGATATAAAACCAAAAGTGCAAAAAAANAAAAAAAAAAAAAACAAAACCAAATTGAGAACTAAACAAAAGATTTGGGAACCATATTCGCATTTTGGCCTAATGATAATGAAGGGAATATATAAATTTAAGAAAAAGATGAATGAATGAATATAAAAGAACCTTTCCAATGAAGGCAGAGTTACCCCCAAGTTTGGTAATGGCACAAGCAACATTAGCCGGAGCACCACCTGGAGCTTTCAGAAAACCTTGGGATTCTGCTAATGACACTCCTGCTGTGTCTGGCACAAAATCTATTAGCATCTCTCCAAATGATATCACTAATGGAATTCCTGAGCTTGTCATCTTCTTCTTCTTCTTCTCTCACTAATGGAACTTCACTGGTTTTCTTTTTTGAAAGTATTTAATCGATCTGATTCACGATGATGATGATGATGATGATGAGACCAATATTCATAGGAACAAGTCCTCATACCCAAATCCTATGTTGGGAAACATAAGATGCTATTTTAGTGCTTATGGAAACGGTCTTAATTAAGATAAAGTTTTTTATAAAAAAATTTGTTATTAAACTTCTTAAATTATAAAAAATAAATAAATATCCTTTTGCTGTGACTATAGTTCTTGTCATCTTATGTATCTAAATATAGCAATTAAATCTTATCTTTATTGAAGAAAACAAGAGACAGAAGGTAAATAACTGTAATACCTAAGTTTAAGTTAACAAGATATCTGTTTATGTCGGAATTTTCTTCATGAAAAAAAGATTAATAAAGAAGTCTACATCCATCTTCCTTACTTGAACCTGCAAAATGTATTCCACAGTTTGGCATTTTGTTTAAATACTTGTTTTCACTGTTTAGGATAGTGCAAAAAAGCGGACCGGCCATTGACCCGGTGAAAGGCTCGGGTCACTGATTCAATGGTTCAACTGTTGGGTCACTGGTTCAACCGGTTGAGTCGGTTTACTTAAAAAAATATATTTTCAAATATATATATTCATCAAATACATATTAATATCTTACAATAATTTAAATATAAATTAAAAATTAAACATAACCATAAATCCATCATATATAATTAACATAAAAAAAAATAAAATCTCAATTCAACATCAGATTTTACTCAATCTTGAAAATTGAACTTTTTATTTTATTCAGTTTTTCAATTTTTCAACCCATGCGGCCATACTTATTCCATAATTAATTAAATTCACTGTATTTCATCTCTCAAATCTCATCAATCTCCTTCTCCAACCACCAATTTTTCTTTTCCACATTAATTATTTTCCATTTTCCAAACAAGCTCTCATCCACACGTCCAATTTTCACTTTTTATATTTCAATTTCAAAACTTGTCCCATTATTCCACCTTGAAAGTCACGACTCACCATCTGTAGAGGCGAACCGGACCGGCCTAGTGCCCGAGTCGGCGGTTTCCGGTTTAATCCGGCGCCGGTTCGATTTTTTCAACTATGTTGTTTAATACTTAAAAATATTTACTTTATTAAAACAATTTTAAATAATTACGCTCAGATTTTAACGGTTTCTAATTTATTTTTCCTACAACTTTTTCTTGGGCAAAACTTATATCATGATAGAGAGAGAATATTAAACACCACTTTTTACATGACCAATAATTGAAAAGAGAGAATGTAATCAAGACTTGTGATTGGTGAAACTTGATAACAAGCATATAAGAAACTTGATATAAGTTTTATACTTCTTTCTTCTCCTTCAACCCCCTTACAACTTTTGTCGAGGGTTTATGATCACCAATTCTCTTTATTTTTTTCAGTTCAGCTAAATATATACAAAAGTAAAAAAAAGAGTAAACTCCCAAATTGGTCCCTGGATTATTGGGTCGCTGACAGATTGGTCCCTAATTTATGGAAATTGACAAATAGGTCCCCGAATTTTACTAACGTTAGTCAAATTGGTCCCTGAATCCGTTAACTGCTGACGTGGCACGTTAAGTGCCACGTCAGCAGTTAGAAAACTGAGAAANAACCCCCAAAATCCCAAACCCAAAACCCTAAAACCCAAAACCCCAACCCCAAACCCTAAAATCCCAAACCCCAAATCCTAAAACCTTAAACCCTAAATTGTAAAACCCCAAACCCTAAAATTCCAAACCCCAAATCCTAAAACCTTAAACCCTAAACTCTACAACCCCAAACCCCAAACCCTAAAATCCCATACCCTAAACTCTAAAACCCTAAACCCCAAACCCCAAACTCAAACCTAAACCCCAAACCCTAAAATCCCAAACCCTGAACCTTGAACCCCAAACCCTAAAACCTAAAACCCCAAACCCCAAACTCTAAAACCCCAAACCCTAAAATCCCATACCCTAAATTCTTTGGTTTATTATCTATTCATTTAATTAGAGGACCAATTTGTCTAACATATTGAACTATTTTGATAAATTCGGGGACTAATTTGAATAATACTGTTGCACATCACAATTGTTGAACTTTAATGTACATTCACAATTCTGATGGTTTGGGGTTTTAGAGTTTAGGGTTTGTGTTTGGGGTTTGAGGTTTTAGAGTTTGGGGGTTTAGGGTTTAGGGTTTTAGAGTTTGGGGTATGGGATATTAGGATCTAGGTTTGGGGTTTGGGATTTTGGGGTTTGGGATTTTGGGGTTTAGGATTTGGGGTTTGGGGTTTTAGGGTTTGGGGTTTGGAGTTCTAAGATTTGGGGTTTTAGAGTTTATGGACTAAATTGAAATGTTTGGAAGAATTTTGGAACACTTTATAATTTTAGGATTTTAGGGTTTTAGGGTTTATGATTTTAGGGTTTGGAATTTTAGGGTTTGGGGTTTTAGAATTTAGGGTTTAAGGTTTTAGGATTTGGGGTTTGGGATTTTAGGGTTTGAGGTTTGGGATTTTAGGTTTTAGGGTTTGGGGTTTTAGAGTTTTGGGTTTGGGATTTGGGGTTCTAGGGTTTGAGGTTTTAGAGTTTAAGGACTAAATTGAAATGTTTAGAAGAATTTTGGGACACTTTATAATTTTAGGATTTTAGGGTTTTAGGGTTGAGGGTTTAGGTTTTAGGGTTTGGGGTTTAGGAATTTAGGGTTTTGGGTTTAGGGTTTGGGGTTTAGGTTTTAGGGTTTTTAATACTTTTAAGGACTAAACTTGAATGTTTGGAAGAGTTTTGGGACACTTTACAATTTTATTTTGAGGATTTGNAATAATCCACGGACCAATTTGGGAGTTTACTCGTAAAAAAAATATACAAAAATCTAAGACAATGCCAAAAATATAATATATATATTATCCAACGATATCCGATCAAAATAAAATATCTAATAGATATCCAACTGAATACAAATAGTAAATGTAATATAAACCTACCCATAAAAGTATTTGTGGGAGTAAATACTATTTCAAATACTCTATATCTGTCTGTCTGATGTGGAATATGCGGAAAAAACAAATCTGATATTCCATACCCATATGATATATTATTTAAATATAGTACATATTGTTTAGATTAAAATGATATGTATTTTAATTAAATAAACTATTTATTAATGTATTATAATATACATTAATATATATATATATATTAAAATCTACAGTTATTATCATATATTGAGTATTAAGTATAAAATATCCGAATATTCTAAATATTTATTTTTCAAATATTTTAAGTATTCCGAATATTTTAAATTCGGGGTAATATCAGGTATAGATACTCAAAAATATAATCTTTTGAGATTTGAATAAAGCATAACATATTTCAGACAGATATAACTACGGATAAAGATAGTAAAAAATGAATCCAGTTCACCCATTACCCTTTCTAAACACAACACAGAACGCAATAAAAACCATCATGAAAAAGAAAATGAGAATGTGATCACTGATCACTCCTAAAATAATTGATCCATATTCCATAAGGACCATAATAAAGGTTCATTTTTGCAGCAACTAGCTGCTGCAACCACAGAAAGCAATTATTTTATCAAGTTCATACACATAACAGTGAAAGGCCTAACTATGGTTACATCATTATAATTACTAATTACTTTTCCTCTTCCAAGTGGTAATGCTTCTTCACAGCCTCAAGAACTTCCCAAGTGATGTTCATTCCTTTAGGGAAGACAACTAAGTCACCACCCCCAATTTCAAAAGATCCATCATCATCACCATGTCCATCAACTGTGACCTTCACTTTTCCTTCCAGAAGATACATGGTTTCTTTTTCTTTGAATGACCATGGGATTTTCATTAGACCACCTTCCCACCTATTTGGTTATATAACAAAAAGCATGAGAAAAGGAAGAATCAACAAAAGATATAGACATTCACTTGCATTAATGCAGGTTTTTCTTTTTTTTCTTTTTTGTATAATCATGGATTTCTCCCACCTATCCGTATAACGGTTTAGGCAAAGACTAATCTCATTCATACAAGAAACGAACAATTAAAGTCCTCCCAACAATGTCAACTCTAGAACTCAAACTTAGATCTCTCAACCTAGAGTGCAACTCGCTTACCACTGCACCAAATACTTGGATTGTTTTAGCTAAAATAAGGAACTTATGGCTTTCTTTTTTCCTGTTTATACTGATGTATTTGCTGTCATTATTCTCATGGGTTTGAATGAGGATAATCAGAAGAAAATGGGTATCTTAGTATCAGAAGGGGATAAAACCTCATAAGAAATCTAAACTGTACAGATGTCAAAATCTTTCAGGCTAATCATTATGTGAATGTTTGACTCTGAACGTTTATTGATCTTATGGTTTTTAAGAATTTTGATATTAGAAAAGCAAATGAATCGTGCAATACATATATTCAGTTACAATAAATCATACTAATGGGCCTAGTGCGTCTCTATATCATCTATAAAGTTAGAAATATAAAAATATTATAAAAAGTAAGTAGTAATTAGTATTTTAAGAATAAGGGAAAAAAAAAATACATTTTTTCTCCTTATAATTGGGTTCAGACTTAATTTCATCATTCAGAATAATTTCAAAAGGTAGCTTGATGTCTAAAAAGCAGAAACTAAATAGCACACCTGCCTATTCCATGGATTCCTGTCTTCACTAACATAAGAAATCAATCATTATGTATGCAAATTTAGAAATATTCAGAAATGGTCAGTCTACTAATGGTATAGTGAAGCAAGAGAATGTAAACCGGAACCAAACAGAAAAAAAAACTAAGAAATCCTTCTTTGTCCTCAAAAAATAGTGTTTGCTTCAATTTGATACCCTCGAGAATTTTTTAGTATTCCAAAGAAGACTCCGTTCTAGTTTCTCCTTTCCAAACTCCAAATCTACTATAATGATAGAGTAAACTCACAATTAGTCCCCGAAAGATTGAAATACACAGTTTAATCCCTAAAACAATAAAATGGTATACTCTTTAGTTCTTGAAAGATTAAAACAATATCCTATTTAATCCACAAAAGGACTATTAAGTATACTGTTTTGTTTTTAAAAGAATTAGACTATGAATTTCAATATTTCAAGGACCAATCCGGCAGGTACCGAATTGTTAGTTTGGTGATCTTTCAAAGATCAAATTGTTAGTTTATGCTAATGATATACAAATAAGAAAACCTACTATTGGTCATTGAATTTGCACTGAGTCAACTAATTAGTCCCTGAATAATTAAAATATACAATTTAATCTCTAAATTTGTACTAAATTAATACTATTTGGTCCCTGAAATTAATCAAATTTAATATTTTTTGGTCTCTAAATTTGTATAAAATTAATCTTACTTTGTCGCTAAATTTGAACTAATTTTATACTTTTTGGTCCCTGGATTTGTACTAAATTTATAGTATTTGATCCCTAAATTTGTACTATTTGGTCAACGAATTTGACCCAGGGACCAAATCGTTGACAAATACAATAATTCAGAGAGACCGAGTAGTATATTTTAATTATTTAGGAACAGAATAGTAGGTTTTTCATACACAAATATTCTACCATTCGAAACAAAAGGACATAGTGGAGTACCAAAGTGAAGCAAAAATTTGCTGAGAGCACCAAATTGATAATCATACAATCCTCCAAGCCGTTAGTCAAGAAATCCAACACACAGAAACCCTAATCCGAAAGCAAAATGTAAAGTAATGAAGACGAGAATAGATTTATCAATCAATAACAAGGTCTAATCGCGAGAAATGCACATAAGAAGCGAAAGAAATTAAGAAAAACTGCGTACGTACTTGGGCCAAGTGGCGACTTCAAGGTCAGTGAGCATGGATTGAGGAGGATTGTTGTGAATCTTGACTCCCAAAACCTCAGTGGTAGTAGAAGTTGCCATAATCGATTGATTTGGTGAGAATAGGGTTAGGGAAAGTAAAGAGTAAAGCAGAGGAAGTAAAGATACAAGTAGAGAGAGACGAATCACGAGGGATTGATTTGCATATATGCGTTTCATTGCCTTCATTAACTTGGCGATTTGGCGATTCTTTCTTCTTTCTTCTTCTTCTTCTTCCGTGTGTCTCTGTGATTGTGCCTTGTGTTTGGGAGATTGACGCAAGTCATGGTATTATGATGATGATGAAGACGACTTTATGCATATACTTTATACTTTTGTGTTTTATTATTATTTTGGGCATTTAGTATTAGAGGAGGAATAACTAAATTCACATGGGTCTGGCATACAACAAAACAAAAGTATTAGAGGAATAAACTGAGAGAAAATATATTATTAAGGGTAAATTACACTTTGGTACCCTGTGGTTTGACCCTATTTCACTTTGGTACCCTGTGGTTTGAAACTTG
Source organism: Chamaecrista fasciculata (assembly GCA_003254925.1). Classification (NCBI taxonomy): domain Eukaryota; kingdom Viridiplantae; phylum Streptophyta; class Magnoliopsida; order Fabales; family Fabaceae; genus Chamaecrista; species Chamaecrista fasciculata. The sequence goes on along the minus strand of QANZ01054682.1, from coordinate 77,801 downwards.
ACACTTTGGTACCCTGTGATATTCTCCTTTAATACTTTGGTACCCTTTGGAGCTATTTTGTAATTTTAACCATAATAAATTTTACAAAAATTACATATTGACCCCTAAATTTTTTTAAAGTTTTCATTTTAGTCCCTAGATAATATGTATCTAGGGACCTATTTGTAATTTTTAAAAAAAAATTTGGGGTCAATATGTAATTTTTGCAAAATTTATCATGGTTAAAATTACAAGATAACTCCAAAGGGTATCAAAATGTTAATGGAGAATACCACAGGGTACCAAAGTGTCAAGTTTCAAACCACAGGGTACCAAAGTGAAATAGGGCCAAACCACAGGGTACCAAAGTGTAATTTACCCTATTATTAATGTTTGCTCAAAGAATTGTTTTGATCCTTATAAGTTTTTTTTGTTCTATTTTGATCCTCAAAGTTTCCAAAAAGTTCAAACGATAATTCTTGACCAATTCCATCCACTTTTTCTGCTAAAAATAAAATAAAAGATTGATTTCGTCCACCAAAAATTTTTCTCTCTTGCGTTAAGACTCTTTATTTTTTGTAATAGAGATCAAAATGTAATAAAAAAATAAAATGGGACTTAAATATATAAAATGAGCCATTTTCCTTTCATAACACACACGACACAGAGAAGGTTTGCACAGGAAAATGATTCGGTCCCTAAATAATGGATACAATTCAATCTCTAAAGTATTACTAAAAAAAATATAAATTAAGTATATATTTAAGAATAAAAAAGTATAAATTCAATTTAAATTCTTTTTCTTTCGACCAAAAAGTATAAAAATCAATTTAAACTCGGAACAAATTGTCACAATGATGAAATTGTTGATAATTGTGACATTTCATAGATCAAATAATGTGTTTTGACTATCTATTTGGTACATATTTAATAATTAAATAATAAATTTTCTCATTAATTAAAGTACAAAAAAAAAAATTTAAACTTGAAAGGAATTATTATTATCATTTATCAATGACATTAGTAACAAATAAAGTGTACATTACGAATTAGGTACCTGTAGTTAGGTCGAATATCACATTACTGCCGTGTGGTTTGAAAAAATTACTTTAGGTACCTGAGATATGCGTCATTTAGCAATTAGAATACTTGTGTTTTTGTTCCGTTAATTTCTGACGTGGCGCAATCTTAGCCATCGATTTTCAATGTATCTTAGCTGTCGATTTCTATTGCATCTTAACCGTTGATTTCTCTTGCATCTTAGTCGTTGGTTTCCACTCCGGTTAAAATCTCATTTTTGATTCTCAAACTATGTGATAAGTTTCATTTTGGTCATAATTTTTTGTTTTCTTTCGTCCTCAAACTTTCATATTTTTTCCGTTTTGATCTCTAAAATGTGATTTTATCGAAATTTTCACCATTATTCTTAGTCATAAATCGAAGATAAAAATCAACCACAAATTTATTTCCAATTTGTAACTATGAATGAAAATTTCTCTTCCTCTCTTTGTTGAACTAAGAAGACAAATTAAGTGCATAACTGATCCTATGTAGACAATATCCAGAGGATGAACACAAAAAATTATGACTAAGAATAACGGTGAAAATCTCATTAAGTGCATAACTGATCCTATGTAGACAATATCCAGAGGATGAAAATCATCACCGATTTTGGTGTTGTCAACAAAGCATTTACTATAATTTTTTATGTTCTTCATAAGAGAACTCAATTTCATGGTTGTACAGGTCACCGACTTCACTATAAAATTAAAAGCGAATTAAAAACTTTCCTCATATCTAAATCGATCTAGTACTGGAAATAAATCATTCGCAAAGAAATAGCAGAACCAGAAAAGCTTTGGACAAAACTAAAAATAGATCTGGATATAACTACCACCAAACTAGAATGGACTAAAAATTTGTTATTAAAACAACAAAATAAAAAGAGAAGATGAAAATCAGAAAAGAATTGCTCATATGTAAAGTAACTCCAGGTAACTAGCTAGATCCGAAAAAGAACAAGCACAAACGAGTGTAGAAAGAAGGCCGAGAAAAACGTGTAGAAAAAAAAATGTTGAAACTTGTTGACCCATAAAAAATAAGAAGAAATAAATGTTGAAATTTGGAAAAATAAAATCCGACTGAAAATGACATGAAATCCGAAACGACATCATATTTTTATATACAACATAGCTTAATGAAAAATAATATAATATGTCCAAAACTTCTTACATCTGACAAAGAATAAAATTTACACTTTGCTACAACAAAATATTTGTTAAGGGAAATTGTGAAAATTTAAGGGAATATTTGCTCACTTTTAAATTTTAAGAGGTATATTTAAAACTAGACCATAGTTGAAATATAATATTTGTTAAATTTGACAGTTTAGAGAGTTATTTGTGACAAGATCATAGTTAAAGGAAACTATTTGTTAATTGGTATGCTTACAAATTGAAGAGGTTAATTACAATTAGGATATAATGACACGGGGCTATTTGTATTTTTTTTCATCACTTTATATAGTTTAATGACATACTCCAAGAAAAGTTAAAAACAGAAAATTGTACGTTCATGTTTTTTAAGTTTTAACTAATAGTAGTATTAGTTAGGAAAACAATTGTCACTTTCTAAATCTATTCACCTAGCTACATGAACTATCATTAGTTAGAGAAATATGACAAGTGGTATTGAGGAACCATTGATAAAACACTATTACATATATAAGTAATATATATATATATATATATATATCTATGTATCTAGATAACTTCAAGAAAAGTGAACAATTTTNACACTATTACATATATATATATATATATATATATATATCTATGTATTCATGGAATCTAGCCATGTCCTCTTCCATATTGAAAAATAAGCCCTCATTTTCTGCAGACACAGAAGAGTGATATGCTTGTATAATACACATGAACACATCCTGCAAATCTTCAGACCCCATCATCATCATCATGCAATCATTCTTGCTTCATCAGCTTCTGGAATCACAATGTCAAGCCTCATCATGGGCTTGTATTCATCGGGAATACGTGCGCCGGCCTGCATGCACACCTCAACCACAGCCGGAGCCTTCCCATAGAATCTTCTCAACGAACCCCTCAAGGGAGGTCCGGCGGGATCCCGGACATGCCACACGTAGTTCAGAGGAAAAACTTCCTCCACTGTTGCATCCTGCCAACCATGCTTCCCATCCCTCCATTGGTGTTTGAATGCTCCACAAAGCTTGGCATTGTGACCCCATGGTCCAACATGAACCTCTGAGCAGTAACCACAAGCTTTCACTGTGTATTTCTTCATTAAAGTCCTCACACCCTTTCTGACAATTTCATACGCACAGATTGTTTCCTGTGCAATTCTGGGTACATCTGATGATTTTGGGGGCGGGAATCGCTCACTAGCTTGGTAAGTATCAAAATCAACAAGTTTAGAGAGATCAGCAGAGCGCCATGGTTTAGGTTCCTCAACATATCCGCCTCTGTCAAGTACTTTCTTACCTAGCATTCTTACCGGTGTGGTCCTTCGACGTGAAGGATACTCGGGGATATCCACACCAGCTTGAATGCATAGCTCCACAACAGCAGGAATCCGGTCAAAATCAAACCGTGTCTCATGCGTGATGCGCCGGCCAAAAGGATCATAGAGATGATATGACTCAATTGGGACAAGTACATCATTGATAGAACCCTTCACCCATGCATGGAAGCTACGGCGCTGCGCACTGGTAAGACCGAGGCAATCCTGAATGTAGTGGCCCAACTGACCAACATGAACTTCTGAACACTCACTGCATCAAAATATTGGCTAAAATTACATAACTTTCTTACATTGAATTGATAAGAATTTAACTGCAATTGAGATCACAGAAAAAAAATTATCAAGTGTAATACAATCTACCTACAGCCATGTACGGGAATAACGTGCAAGAGCTGTGCAAGACCTTTAATCAAGATTTTCCAAGCATCAAAAACTTCATAGGCGACTGGTATAAGGTCCGGTACAAGCAATCCATTCTTGGGAGGCTCAAGAGGTTTTTCTATTCCCATTTGCGCAAGTTTTTTATCCTCCCTTGCTGCTTGTTTGATCTCTTTAAAGGGCATAGGGTATGGTTTCTTCTTTTTCTTAGGTAATGCAGGCGGGAAATCAACATTTTGGGGTACCATTTTCCGTCTCACGGTTTTGTCACCTCTGGGATCTTGACTGGCACATAAAAATGTTCCAGAAAGTGTTGATCTATCCTTGTAAAGTTTTCGGCATCCTAACTGTAATAAAAAAGAAGCTCAAGTGTAAGCTCTAGCTCTAGAGAGAGAAAAAAAGACATGTAAGATCCAGCAAAACTGTTGGAAAGATACACAGTTCAGAGAAAGGCTATTACTTTCACAGCAATTTTTATGGTTAATCTATATAACAAAAAGTAAGTCTACTCAAAGAAAATCACAAATATTAAACCAACAATTGATTCTAATTTCGGGTGACATGTTTGATTATAACCGAGCACTTTGACCTATGTGTGTCAACAACCTAAACATTATGCTGATACTCAAAGATAACCCTTTGGTCAAAAATGAATTCACAGACGTTTGGTCACCATATGCATCTACATGGCAAGAAAAAGCAGCAACCAAGTATGAGAGTCAGGCTTCTCTTACGAAAGACCAAGAAAGACCACTTCTAAATTCAGCCTTAATACCACTCATCACATCTCAATAAGATAAAGTTCGGGTTAGCTTTCTTTTCTATAGCTAAACAAGAGGGGTTCAACTTACACATGGAAACATCAACCACTTCAATCATAAGGATGAAGTGAAACTCCATATTACAACGCAAGATGTCTTGCGCCACTAACAAATTCAATTTGTTAAGGGGATGATTTTCATCATCAATTAGTTAAAAGATTTAGTTGCCTCAAACTTAGTTAGCAATTCAAAATCACTTATTTTACAGGTTTTTGACCATAAGAGTAATTGAGGAACAACAAATTAATGTAATAGATTAGTAAACTGTACAACTTATCAGGACATCCAAAAAAGAGCAGCAACCACGAGTTTCAGTTCAAAGGGGTAAGAAGACCATTGAATGCTAATGATTTAGTAACATTAGCCATAAAAACGGCTCGTTCTCATTTCATTTTTTTAATGATTTTCCATTTATTAGATTCTTTGAGCCGAAGGAAATGCAATTTTTTCAATGAATGAAAAATATCATTTATATGAATCACAAAATAAAAAGTCAGTCTATATCACCTCAGATTAAGAATCAAAAGATAACATAGTTATAGGTTTAAAACTACACCAAAAGACTCAATTAAGCATCCTGCAGAGGGATCCTCTACCAGTCACACACTCACAATGACTCACACAGATTAGAGAAATAAGCCGACAATAAAATCATAGACCATACAGATGACTAATGTAGGTATTTTAATTCAATGTTGTTATTTTTGGCAGCAGTTACTTCCCCCAAGTTTTTACACCAAAATTTCAACGAAGGAAATATGGGGAACCCAGATGTTAGGAATACCAACAAAATTACAAACCTAAATTTGAAACAGTTCATAAAAGAACAATTTAAGTGAAAAGGCATATAAGACCTTCAAACCAAGAATATATGATTCAGAAGCAGAAAGTTGTGGCCTCATAAAAACCTCCATGCCTGGGAAGCTACCTGCAAATTGAAAATCACATCACAACCAACAAAGTACGTGAAAAAAAAAACACATACTTTTAACATTTTCGCCCTGAAGTGCATATACCAACGCTATAGTTTGGAGCCCAGGTAGCAACATGAGGGCATAGACTATAACTAGAAGAGAGTTTATAGTAGGATAGTAGCTCTTTGACAAGTTTAAGACAAGTCTTATGCATTCTTTACATTGTAATGTTTTCAAAAAATTCTGTCTACAAAATTAAGAATCTCAACAGATATAAATCCTTGCAGTTTTCATCTCAAATATCTGCCGTTCTACCGAAATGAGATTGGTACAATAACAATATGAACAGTATAACTTAAATGAAATCTCCAAGTCCAGAGACAAATCTCATAATTCTGGCAGCAGAAAATAAGACCTTAATAGGAAACATGTTGATCAGTGGGTCTATTAACAGAAAGTCATGTTGTTTCTTAGTCAAATTTACCACAAGCTATAAGGACATTGAAGCAAAAAGCAACTCACTTTTATAAGATAATTTCCATGACAAAGAAGAAATTACAGGCGGTCTCTGGATCATCTGGGGGACAATCCTATTTAATCAAATTCCAGCAGAGAAAAAATAATGTTAACCGCAAATCAGAACAAATAAGATTCCCAAATTTAAATATGATATAATTAAAAGAAAAAAACTAACTACTAAGGCCTGTACAAGATATAATGTAAATAGCACAACCAAATCATACTATAAGACAAGAAAAATCACTATGAGTGCTAGAGCATGAAATCCTGAGCAATAATGAGCAAACATTATCAGTATTCATCATAGGTTCACTCTTCTCGAAGCCAACCCCACCCATTTTTACCGTTTGCTCTCATTTCAAAGTTCACTCACAAAGACATAGGAATTACTGAATTAGTACATACGGATTCCTGAACCAGGCATATGACCAAACAGTTTGTGTGCTTTACTACAATTGCTTGTTAAAAACCACACACAATCAAACATGAACAGCACGGGGCGAATGCAAAAACTGGACCCAACACACAAAACTTGACCAAACCACACTTGAACACTTCCATTCAAGAGTTCACGTCTTTAAATACACATTCTGAATTCAAGATTATGATGCAGATATCATTAAAGAAACTCATTCAACTCATTAAAACCACTTAGTTTGCAAGACTTGAAGTTTTCCCTTCAAAATATCAAAATTCACTTTCTAAGTCCAAACTAATCATCAAAGGAAATTATTAAAACCATTAAACACAAGAAACCATAAAGAATTGAGCAAAAACTTGAAATAAAGTTTACGTTTTCTAGTTTACGAAGAAGGTGGTGACGGTTCAAAATCAACAAGACAATAATTTAGAGATTCAATCGGTTCCATCTCAACAAACTCATGGAAAACAAGACTAAAACCCAGAATTTTTTTGTGGTTCAAGAGGAGAAGAACAATGGCTGAAAAGAGAAAAAAAAATACCAAAATAAAATAGGGGGGACGGTGGTGGCTGCTGCGTGGTGGCTTCCGGCGGTGGTGGTCGCCGGTGAGACTTGAGAGGCAGGAAGTGGTGGCTAGCGGCTGTAGTGAACAAAGGTGTGGTGGTTTGGTGTGGAGGAGGTGAAGGGAGAAGACGAGAGGAGAGGGTGCGAACTGCGAAAAGAAGAGGGGGCCAAACATTTTTTTTTTGGGTCAAAATGCAAATTTGGTCCTTTATCTTTTGGTTAAGTTAGAAATCAGACCCTCATATTTTTTGTTGCAAATTTGGTCATATATTTTTTGGTTAAGTTGCAAATCAGGCCCTTGTCATTTTTTGTTGCGATTTGATCTTATATCTTTGCATAAGATTTTATTGTATCCCACTCTAAATATCTTCAATCTCTTCCGTTAAGTGTGACATGAACGATTGATGTGGGAAACCAAAATTGAAAAAAAAAAAAAGATATGAGACCAAAATCACAATTTATCTCAAAGATAAGGGACCAAAATCGCAACTTATCACAAAGATAAAGAACAAAATCTCCTCCAAGTCAGCTGGCCACTACGTGTCGTCATAGTTAATGGAGGGAGATTGAGGAAATTTAGTGTGAGACTAACAGTGAAATCTTTTACAAAAATATGGAACTAAATTTGCAATAAAAAGAAATAGAGGCCTGATTTGCAATCTAACCAAAAGATATAAAACTAAATGTGCAAAAAAAAAAAGAGTCTGATTTGTAATCTGACCCAAAAATAAGAAATCAAATTTACACTTTACAATAATATAGATATATTTATATAAAAAAATATTGAGTAAACTATCAAATCAGTCCCCTAATTTTTGCTCGGTTACAGATAAGTCCATGGATTTAGCTAATAGACGAATAAGTCCCCGAATTGATCGCACGTTATACAAATTGGTCCCTCCGTTAACCTGCCGTTTAAAAAAACGTGACGTGGCACGTTAACTGCCACGTCAGCACGGGATTAACTGAAAAAAAACTGCCAACTGGGTTATTATGCGCCATATCAACATTATTATTTAAAAATAAAAAAGAAAATTCGTGTGTTGTCAAATAGGTCCCTGACTTCAATTTTTATCCAATTATTTTCAATTCCCCCTCTTTTTCATCATCTTCATTCATTTTAGTCCCAAATCCTCAAAATAAAATTGTAAAGTGACCCAAAACTCTTCCAAACATTCCAATTTAGTCCTTAAAAATATTAAAACCCTAAAACCTAAACCCCAAACCCCAAACCTTAAATCCCTAAACCCTAAACCCTAAAATCCTAAACCCAAAAACCTACATCCTAAACCCTAAGATCATAAACCCTAAAATCCTAAAAATGTAAAGCGTCCCAAAATTCTTCCAAACATTTTAATTTAGTCCTTAAACTCTACAAACCCTAGAACCCCAAACCCTAAAACCCCAAACCCTAAACACTAAAACTCCAAACTCCAAAATCCCAAACCCTAAAACCTAAAACCCCAAACCATAAACTCTAAAACCCCAAACCCCAAATCCTAAAATACCATACACCCTAAACCCTAAACCCCAAACTCTAAAACCTCATACGCCAAACCCAAACCCTAAACTCTAAAACCCCAAACCATAATCAGAATTGTGACTGTACATTAAAGTTCAACAAATGTGACGTGCAACAGTATTATACAAATCAGTCCCCGAATTTATCAAAATAGTTCAATATGTTAGACAAATTGGTCATCTAATTAAATGAATAGATAATAAATCAAAGAGTTTAGGGTGTGGGATTTTAGGGTTTGGGGTTTTAGAGTTTAGGGTTTGGGGTTTTAGGGTTTGGGGTTAAGGGTTCAAGGTTTGGGATTTTAGGGTTTGGGGTTTGGGGTTTGGAGTTTTAGAGTTTAGGGTATGGGATTTTAGGGTTTGGGGTTTGGGGTTTTAGGGTTTAGGGTTTAAGGTTTTTGGATTTGGGGTTTGTGGTTTGGGATTTTAGGGTTTAGGGTTTAGGGTTTTAGAGTTTGGGGTATGGGATTTTAGGGTTTGAGGTTTTAGAGTTTATGGGTTGGGGTTTTAGGTTTGGGATTTTGGGGTTTGGGTTTTAGAGTTTAAGGTTTGGGGTTTGGGGTTTTAGGGTTTAGGGTTTGGGGTTTTAGAGTTTAGAGTTTGGGGTATGGGATTTTAGGGTTTGGGGTTTAGGATTTTAGGGTTTGGAGTTTGGGGTTTTAGAGTTTAAGGACTAAATTGAAATGTTTGGATGAATTTTGAGACTCTTTACAATTTTATTTTGAGGATTTGGGACTAAAATGAATGAAGATGATGAAAAAGAGGGGAATTGAAAATAATGGGATAAAAATTGAAGTCAGGGACCTATTTGAAAACACACAAATTTTCTTTTTTATTTTTAAATAATAATGCTGATGTGGCGCATAATAATCCAGTTGGCAGTTTTTTTTTTCAGTTAATCCCGTGCTGACGTGGCAGTTAACGTTTTTTGTAACATCACGTTTTTTGTAACGTCAGGTTGACGGAGGGACCAATTCGTCTAACGATCGATAAATTCGGGGACTTATTCGTCTATTAGCTAAATCCAGGGACTTATTATAACCGAGCAAAAATCATGGGACTGATTTGACAGTTTACTCAAAAAATATTCAAGGTATAAATATATCGGGAATGACTCAGCCGTGGGAGGATGAAGTATGGTGAATTATAGCATTCAAACCATTGATTCAATCCAAAAGTTAATAGATTAATTATTATTCAACTCTCATCTAATGGTTATGAAAGCATAATTCAGTGATACTTCAGCAAGTGTAATTTAGCTGATCCATTTCCAAATATATCACTTTGGACTTCAAATTAATTAATGAGGCTGTGCATGTGTTAGGGATACTTAGTTTTGAAGTCGGAACAAAAATTGTATGCATTTTTTTATATATTTGTTATGAGGTTTTTCTAATCACAAAAACTTTAACTATATTCTCTCTTTTAATGATTGGTTATGCAAAAAGTTGTGTTTAATATTCTTTATATTATAGTTGGTCATGCAAAATAAATTTATCAGGTATTTTTATTTCATTAGGAAACTTATAGCAATATAAATAACTGCATTGGAGTCTTGCCCTTTGAAGTCACAGTGGTAAAATTGCCATTGGATGTTGTGTACAGAGTAAAATACTACAAAAGCTGGCAATGGAGGAGGCTAAAGTTTACAAGCTAAATGTTTCATTGTATAAAACTTATGAGACAACAATGGCTTGTCTCAGAGTATGATAGAAGTTAAGTGCTTAATGATTTTTTATGAAAGCATTTAATATATCTGTAGACGATGAAGTATGAACTAAACAGCTTTTATGATGAGTTTCATTGGTAAATTTTTGTTTTTATATTTGTACAGCTTTTTTTTACTTTTGACCTTTTAATTTGAAGCTGAAAACCATGTATAATGGGCTTATGATAATATTTATGCTCAACAGGTTTTGTTCATGGGACATTGCGTATGATATGTTGAAATCTGATCCTATTCTTACGGGCATTGTGCTAAGCCTGCCTATTCGAAAAGTTGTAAGTTGGTTTGTTCTTTGTGACATTAAGCAGTAAGCACACCCTTAATTGCCACTTTTTTTTTTCTCTATTTGGTGAAGCTAGATCACATTTATGATGGAACTTGTGATATCTAATTTTCAATATGATATATATTTTCTGCTCAATTTTCTTTTTTTGGTTTTAATTTTTTATGAACACAGACAAGGACCATGCACTTAGGCTCCGTTTGGTAGCCATGAAAAGAGTTTTACATTGTAAAACTCCACGAATTTCGAGACTTTCATGTGTTTGGTATGGTAATTTAAGCTATGTAAAGTNCACCGTGGACGGCGGCGCCGGCCACCGTGGACGGCCGTGGACGGCGGCGCCGGCCACCGTGGACGGCGGTGGTGGGTGGCGGCGGCGGCAGTCTTGTGGTGGTTGTGGGAAGGGCATTTTTGTCATTTTTTTCTATATCTATTTTACTTTCCCTCCCCTACCTTTTTATACCAAACACTTTCAATCTTTACCTACTTTACATTCCCTCAACTACTTTTCCTTTCCCTCACAATTTTTCCCTTGTAAAACCCTTTCCTTTACATACCCCCAACCTTACCAAACGGACCCTTAGAGTGCTTCATAGGCTTGGATTTGAGGACTGCTTTGAAAGAATTATAAGCTTACACTAGAGATGATATATAAATTAGCCACAGTTGAAATTAAGCAGAAGTTGTATGACATCGGCAACATGTAAAAATATCACAAAATCTGGTTGGTCAAAGTTCACTTTTAGTCCTATAACTTTTGCTTAGGTCTCAATTTGGTCCCATAACTTTTTTTGTTGCACTTTTGATCCAATATCTTTGCAAAATGTTGTAAATTTGGTCCCGTATCACTTTTGGTCCCATATCTTTTGGTAAGGTTGCATAATTGGTCCCATATTTTTACAAAAAGTTTCACCGTCAGTCTCACCTAATCCAAATATATGGGACCAATTCCACATCTGACCCAAAGATATGAGACCAATTCTACAATTTGACTAAAATATATGAGACTAATTCTGCAACATGACCCAAAGATATAAGATCAAAAGTGTAACACGGGACCAAATCTGCAACTTGAGCAAAAGATATGGGATCAAAAGTGCAACGAAAAAAGTTATGGGACCAAATTGAGACCTTAGAAAAAGTTATGGGGAAAAAATGTAGTTTAGCCAATCTGGTTTTGGTAGCAATTTTTTGATCCTATTCATATACCCGTTGTTTTTTATAAGTGTGACTATAAGGCACGGGCTTAATTGAAGCCCAATAGGAAACTATAATGAATGGGCTTGATTGAAGCCCAATACAAGAAAATACCTTAAAGTGCTCCTCTGAATCTGATGCCTCCCACCAAAAACCCTAACTAGTCCTCCTTCATCTTCCATCGCAGTCATGGTGAGATCCTCTTCCAATCCGTTTTCTTCAGAAGGAATCAGACTAGCTTTTAGAAAAGAATGTCACCTTCTCACTGCTTGCTTCTCTTTAATTTGTTGTTGGGTTGTTGTTTGACTTTCAGGCGGATGTTGAAACAGATGTGGCTGCTGCAGGACAGCCGAAGAAGAGGACGTTCAAGAAGTTCAGCTTCAGAGGCGTTGATCTCGATGCACTCTTGGATATGTCTACTGATGACCTCGTCAAGCTCTTCCCTGCTCGCGCCCGTAGAAGGTAACCTCACTCTTTTATCCATTCATTCCTCTCAATTCATTCTCTTGTTCTCGATTCATTTGGTATTGTCAATTTCAGGTTTCAACGCGGTTTGAAACGCAAGCCTATGGCACTCATCAAGAAGCTGCGTAAGGCCGTAAGTTTTCATTTAATACTTGATTCCTTCCGATTTCGCCATGAATTATTATGATCAATGTTAGTTTATTTATCTATCACATAGGTTATTTTGTCTATGTATCGTCTGACACTCTCGGAATTGGCAGTTTGATGTTAGAATAATAGCATTCATTGACTGAGATGTATGTGAAAGATTAGTCACTATTTTCATTACTTAGTAGTTAGTACTAAGTAATCGGGTCTTTTTGAAACTTTTCCTTGCATGTTAGGATTTTGTTGGATAACCTAACAACATACTGTCTAAGGAGTCATATCTATGTCAAGTCCTAATAAAATGATAGTATTTAGCATTCCCCATGTGATTTAATGTACAAGTAACACATTAGAGGATATGGAAAAGGGTACAAGATTCCTGTGGCATTTAATATTGACTAAGCCGCTTAGGCAATAATTGATAAACTAGGAAGTAGTGTCGTATAGCATTATCTCTTAAAAATATACACCTTACAGATGCGTTCAATGGTTGCTTGAATAATAAAATGCATGGTTACGAGGATATGTAGATTTATGTTGTTCTTCTTTGTTTGAATTGTATGGAGAGCCCATGATTAGCAGCATACTTCTCCTGATCAGAGAATTAGAGGACTATTGGTGAATGGATTATTTAATGAAGGTTTACGAGGTTAAAATGCGTGTAGGACCTCTACGGTTTGGGTCGAGCGTACAAAGTATCAATGAGTCTTAAAAATAGACATAAGGATCCCTTAAGCTTTCACCATCAAATCTTAATACCTCTTAGATTTAGTTTAGCGCGCAAAACACCCCTGAGCTCAAATAAGCGGACAAACTCATGACGTTTTTTATGTTTGATCACTCAAGCACCTCTAAATAGCCTCCCTTCTTTGATACAACACGGTAATAATTGGACAATAAGTTTGACAAATGGGTATTGATCAAGTGATAGAAGTTGAAAGTTCCGGGATCTTTCAGTCAATTTTTAAAATTTACAAGTCTTTTGTGCCCCTTGTGTAAAACTTTTTTCTTGAGGATTCTATGTGTATTTTAGCTTGGTTATGACTTATGAGGATTCTAAGCGTACTTTAGCCAATTTTCAACTTTGAGCATGGCCAAACTTTGTCTTGAGTCATTGATTTGTTAGAATCATGCGAATCGTTGAACCATTGTGTTAAATTACATGTGATGCTCCTAATTTAGGATTGGAAATCTTTGGATTATATTCATTCTTTGCTTGTTATTAAAACATGGTGTTTATATCAAGACAGAAACGGGAGGCTCCAGCTGGTGAAAAGCCAGAGCCAGTAAGGACTCACCTGCGCAACATGATCATTGTACCCGAAATGATCGGTAGCATCATCGGTGTTTACAACGGGAAGACCTTCAATCAAGTTGAAATTAAGCCAGAAATGATAGGACACTATCTTGCTGAATTCTCTATCAGTTATAAGCCCGTTAAGCACGGAAGGCCTGGTATTGGTGCTACCCACTCCTCCAGGTTCATCCCTCTTAAGTGAAGACATGTGCCCATTTTTCTCGTTATTCCTGTATTTGTCACTTGATGATTTTAGTCTCTAGGTGGTTTTTGTCTGAGTTTGATGAGTTAAGTATACTTGATCTAGAGATTTGGGTTTAAAATTAGTTTATTAATCTTTAATGTACACTATTTTTTTTATTTGAAGTCTTCTCATCTTATAAAATTTCATAATAATTTATGATGATGGATGATATGGACTCGCCAATAATCTCCAGTCCACCATCTACACCAATCTATATGCTTATTTTTGCGAGGGCAAAAGCCTAAAAATGAAGGGATTTGATTGATTTTATTTAAACAAATTTAGTTTGAAATTGTGAAGCAGCCACAAAATGAGACATGAAATGGCATTTCATTGATTGGTTACAAAGACCAAAGTGACCACGAACCTCTGAGATTGAATATCTCACCTTCTCAATACTACTCTTGTTGGCCGAAATATCTCACCATTCCATTCCACTCCACATTTTACATTTATTTACTGCATATGGGATTGGATCCTCTAGATTTCTTTTTTCTACATTTCTTCTTGTGGAGTTAGAGAGAGAAAGGAAGAAGAGGAGAGAAAATATAAAATTCATAAAATAAAATTATATAAAATCATATTTTCTCTTTCTCTTATTTTTTCTTCTTTTTTTCTCTCTCGTACTCCACAAGAAATATAGAGAAAGGAACTCTAGAGGATTCATTTCTCAATATTTTACTTGTTTCAAATGGAATTCACTCCACTCTTCCAATTCCATGATTACTAATCCCTTCAACCTAATCTTATATATTTATTATCTGAATCGAGTGGGGGCTCGTTAGTTGTAAGTTGTAACCCTTCCGCCATAAACATAAACTGAGATCAGTTGTTCGTCGGCTACTAATAATGTTAGCTTCTCTCGGAGATTCTCACCCTGAAGTGCACATAGCTTACCACTACACCAAACACTTGTTAATTAAGTAAAAGTTTTGATATAAAAGATGAGAATTTTACCGTATAACTATCGTTGTCCATATCAAAATACAAAGGATTAAAGGAATCATGGCTATGACCAAGAGGACTCAGGCACTCAGGACAACAGCATATGGATCTAATCTTTGTTCGATTTAATTTTTGGGACCCAACCAAGTATCAAGAGGCACAAGCCAGTTCTAACTTCCTTTATCAATTTATGTCGAGTATATTTTATAAGCCAAAATTTTATTTTGGTTCCCAATATTTGTAAAAAATTTCATTTCAATCACCAAAAGTTTTTGTTTCATTTTAGTCTCCAAAGTTGCCAAAATTTTTCACCATTAAAAAACGTAAAAGAAAAAAAGAGGAAAAAATTAGTTTACACCTCTAGGCAATTTTATTCTTGTGTTAAGATACTTTACACATTTTGAGATGTTTTTAAAATTATACGGAGACCTGGATGGAAGAATGCTCTAATGGCTCTCTTATTTTGTGAAAATCATTCAAAACCCACGGTTCTTGGGTTCCGTAGGGACTAAAATGCAGCTTTTTAAAAAAATTTGGACTATCCCATAATTCTCGCATTATTTCAAATTCAAATAAAATAAAGAGGAAACCTACTATTTGGTCCCTCATTTTTCACGATTTGAACTATTTGGTCCCTGCATTATTGAAATAGACTATTTGGTCCCTTAAAAATTAGAAATGTTAACTCGTTAGTTCCTGTAGGCTAACTCCATTACTGAGTGTGATGACATGGCCGTTAAGTGTACATGTGGCATGTTAAATGCCACATGTTTAACTATTTGGTCCCTCGTTTTGGAAAATACAACCACTTGGTCCCTCTTCCCCCCTTCCCTCTTCATTCCTAATTTCTCATCTCTCTCTGGGTCCATCTTCACAAAACGAAAATGATGAAGGCAAAGAATATATGATTGAATGATAACCTGGGAAAAGATGGGAGTATGGGTGGAATTGGAGTCGGAGAGAAGAGAATTTACGACGTAATAGAGTGGAAGAGCGGGAAGATTCAGGAAGTGGCTATGCCTTCTTTAATTTGCTTTCTTCTTGTTTTTGTAATCAGATTCAGGATGTGGTTGCCACGAATAATCACCCACATGCGCTTTAATCATCTTCGTTTTGTGAAGATGGACCGAGATGAGAAATCAGGAATGAAGAGGGAAGAGGGACCAAATGGTTGTATTTTTCAAAATTGAGGGACCAAATAGTTCAAATCCTGAAAAATGAGGAACCAAATAGTAGGTTTCCTCTAAAATAAAATTTTCTGCCCAATTATTTTTACAAAGTTCATTCATGTCCCTGAAATTATGGTTTAAAACTTTAAATGGTATAAATGCATATTCCATTAAAATATTCAACGAATTTATGCCAATTACAATTCATATAATACTATCATAAATCTTAGCACGAATCTTGAAGAAAATCCAATATAATTCTCTTCGTTTCTAACTCAAAACCAACATGGCAATTCATTTTTCAATACTCTACAAATTTAATCTCACACGGGAATAAAATTAAAAGGTAAATATAATATTTAATAAATTCCATACTTGAGTATAGTTAACTCATCGTACGCATAGACAAAACCACCTAGAGACTAAAATCATCAAGTGAAAAATACAGGAATAAGTTCGAAAAATGGCGACATGTGTAGTGTTCACTTAAGAGGAATGAACCTGGAGGAGTGGGTAGCACCAATACCAGGCCTTCCGTGCTTAACAGGCTTATAACTGATAGAGAATTCAGCAAGATAGTGTCCTATCATTTCTGGCTTAATTTCAACTTGATTGAACGTCTTCCCGTTGTAAACACCGATGATGCTACCGATCATCTCGGGTACAATGATCATGTTGCGCAGGTGAGTCCTTACTGGCTCTGGCTTTTCACCAGCTGGAGCCTCCCGTTTCTGTCATCATATAAATTTAGACCATGTTTTAATAACAAGCAATGAATGAATATAATCCAAAGATTTCCAATCGTCAAAACCTAAATTAGCAGCATGTAATTTAACACAACAGTTCAACGATTTGCATGATTCTAACAAATCAATGACTCGAGACAAAGTTTGGCCATGTGCAAAGTTGAAAATTGGCTAAAGTACGCTTAGAATCCTCATAAGTCAGTCATAACCAAGCTAAAATACACATAGAATCCTCAAGAAAAAAGTTTTACACAAGGGGCACAAAAGACTTGTAAATTTTAAAAATTGACTGAAAGATCCCGGAACTTTCAACTTCTATCACTTGATCAATACCCCCATTTGTCAAACTTATTGTCCAATTATTACTGTGTTGTATCAAAGAAGTGAGGCTATTTAGAGGTGCTTGAGTGATCAAACATAAAAAACTTCATGAGTTTATCCGATTATTTGAGCTCAGGGGTGTTAGGTGTATAGTTTTAAGCGATAGTGCTATATATAAGACACTACTTCCTAGTTGACCAATTATTGACCAAGCGGCTTTGTCAATATTAAATGCCAAAGCCCACAGGAATCTTCTGCCCTTTTTCCTATCCTTTGATGTGTTACTTGTACATTAAATCACATGAGGAATGCTAAATACTATCATTTTATTAGGACTTGACTTAGATATGACGACTCCTTAGACGTATGTTCTTAGGTTATCCAACAAAATCCTAACATGCAAGGAAAGAACCGATTACTTAGTACTAACTACTAAGTAATGAAAATACTACTTACAGTGATTAGAAGCTTGATTGAAGTAATATAAATTAAAAATAGACACTAATCTTTCCCATCTCAGTCAATGAATGCTATTCTAACATCAAACTGCCAATTCCGAGAGTCAGACGATACATAGACAAAATAACCTTTGTGATCATTATTCATGGCCGGCCAAATCGGAATCAAGTATTAAATAAATAAATGTTAAATAGAAAACATACCGCCTTACGCAGCTTCTTGATTAGTGCCATAGGCTTGCGTTTCAAACCGCGTTGAAACCTGAAATCCACAATACCAAATGAATGCCACAATCAATGGAGAACAACAGAATAAATAAGATAGAGAATTAATTGAGAGAAATGGATAAAAGAGTGAGGTTACCTTCTACGGGCGCGAGCAGGGAAGAGCTTGACGAGGTCATCGGTAGACATATCCAAAAGTGCATCAAGATCAACGCCTCTGAAGCTGAACTTCTTGAACGTCCTCTTCTTCGGCTGTCCTGCTGCAGCCACATCTGCTGTTTCAACATCCGCCTGAAAGTCAAACAACAACACAACAACAAAGAGTAAACAGACGCCATTCTTATCTAAAAGCTAGTCTGATTCCTTCGAAAACGGTGGTGAAGAGGATCTCACCATGACTGCGAGGCCTATCGACTGAGGATCGAAGAGGGAATTGCAATTCTCGAATGAGGATTAGGGTTTTTGTTGTAAGTATAACGGGTAGGATGGTCCATTGGGCTTCACCTAAACCCCATTTTAATTCACCAAAAACAAAATTACCATTTTCAGTGTTATTCCACCATTTAAAATTCAAGGACCACCTAATTATTTTGAACTAAAAAAATAATTGAAATATTTGATTTCATTATTTATAAGTCATTAAAGGATCACAATTATTAATAATTGGGTCTTTCTATTGCAAACTCTCGGCCAAAAAATAAATTAAAGGATCAAAATGTTAAAAAATTCAAAAGTGACATACCAAAAATTGTAAAATAAATAATCGTTTTTTCTTCCTCGGCCATTAATATGACCGTTGACCAATTGTATTTTGTGGAATGAAATGAAGGGACCAAAATGTAATTAACATGAAAATTTTTAAAAAAATCTAATATTTGGTCCATAATTTTATATCGATTCAACGAATTGATTCTTAAATAAGTAAAATGTATGTCTCAACCCAATCGCATTCATCAACGATTGGGTGCCTCTTTCAAATTTAATGACCAAAAAATACATTCAGGGATCCAAATAGAATAATTTTTACAAATTCATGAACCAAATAATTTATCTTCAACTAACAACAAATAATTGTCCAGAATTTGATAAATAATTTCAGCAGTACACCGTACATAAAAAATAAGATAATTAATTTAAAAAAAATTAATTTTGTTGAAAGAATAATACCAATGTTATGAAAATTGGACTTGACCAAATGGTCGAACCAGACCGACCAGGACCCGAAAGTGAAGATGGCTTGGTTTGGACCATTGGATCATTTAGAAGGTTGGACCATTTTAAAACGGATTGACCTGGAGCGGTATTTTGAAAATCAGACGGGTCACTATTTTAAAAAAAAAACTTTTTTTTTTGTTGAGTTTGTGGACTAAATGTAAAATAAATAATATGAAACTCAATATAAAATATTGTAAACTAATAAAACAAAACAAAACAAAAAAAAAAACTCATTTTTCACTTTTAGTTTTACTAACTTAATAATTATTCATATTGTGACTTTTGTATATTTTTTTGTGTAGGATAATAAAATTATGGATTCACAACTCACAAGTATATCTTATTGTTATATAAATTTTATAGTTATATTTATTTTATTTATTTTTTTATAATGTAATCCGATTTAACCGTCATCCAACTTATTGAACTAATCAACTCGAGACCCGAAGGTCTGGGTCACTCTCTGATCCAATTTTAATAACATTGAATAATACCTTTAAAAATAAATTCGTTTCTTTTAAATTGTGTAGTTACGAGGACGAAAAGACTTTACAATACACTTTTTAAAAAAATTTATGTATATTTTCTTCATTTTCATGATATATATAGGAAAAATATAATATTTTACTGTTTTTATTTTGTAACATATTGTTATTTTTTTCATCTTTTAATTTCACCTAAGAATAAATCATTGATGATTATAATAATTCAATAACTGAATAATATATTTTATTTCATTACTCATGAGCCTTTACAAAATTGCAATTATAAGTTGAAAGTGTTTTAGTGAGAGAACGTCTCGCAATTGCATTGCATTTTGGTTCTCTGCATTTTGTGTGCATACTGCAGAGGATCTAGGTCCATGGAGGATGGTGTTTAGGCAGAGGAGCAGGATTTACTTGACCATAGCAACAAGAAGGTCTCCTTCGTGTTTGGTGTAGTTGTTGACGAGCTACATCCTAGGTGAGAGGACCCAGGTTCGATCCCTAGAGTCGACATTGTTGGGAGGGCACGGCCGTTTCGTCTCTGTAACCCGAATGAGATTAGTCCTCGCTTAGACCGTTACACGGATAGGCGGGAGAAACCCATAACATTACCTTAAAAAAAAAAAAAAAAGGTCTCCTTCGATCAAAGAAGAGAACGATGGTCTCTTATAAGGATAGGCTCCTTGGCTTCAATGGAGATGGTAGAGATCTCTCAGATGATGAGAAATTGAGAATCTGATGCAGGAGGAGAATGAAGATGAATTCGGGACTGCTTGGTTCGTGAGAAGAGTGAAGAACTGAAGAGTGGTTTGGTGATAAAGTTGAATGGACGCCTTTGTTGGACCAAATAATAAGGACAAAAATATATGGTCAAAAAAGCGGGAATCTCGATTCCATTGAATGCTAAAACTAAAAGGATATTTTTACCCAAAAAAAAAACTAAAAGGATTCAGATTATATATATCAAAGTATTTCAGGCAATATATATATATATATATATATATATATATCAAAGCATTGGATTCAAGTCTTCTCAATATTTAGTGAATCTAAGGTCCTATATATTGTCAACGTAATGTTAATTCCCGATCGGTAAAAGTATTAATTTTGTTGTGAATCTTTTTTTGTTGTCAATTTCATCCTCAATGTTTCACATTTTGGTCAATTTTAAATTATATATCATTAACTACGTAGATTCTGTTATTAATATTTAGTTAAAGTAAGAGTAAAAGATAAAATTGACAATTGATGCATCTTATTTTTCAATCTGAGTTAGGATTTGAATTTTTTTTTCTATTATTTTTACATTATATATCAGTAACCACGTAGATTCTATCGTTAATATTTGGCTAAAGTAAGAGCGAAAGATAAAATTGACCCAAATACAAAACATTGGAAATGAAATTGACAGCAAAATAAAATTGGGGACGAAATTGACAGTTGGTGTAAAGTTTGGGGATGAAATTAGTACTTTTGCCATTTAAAAACTCATTCCTAAGCTTTTTTTTTTAAGTTTTAATTAGAGAAAATCTACTTTTTAGTCCTTGAATTTGCATTGGTTCAATGATTCAGTTCGTGGAGTTTAGGAAAATACGAATCAATATTTGAATTTTACTCAACCGTCAACCTTTTGATCCATGAGCTGTTAACCGTCAATTAACCTGATGACGTATCACCGTTAAATGCTTATTTGGCTCTCAAATCATCTATCTTATTCATATCAAATACTACACATCAGACTAGATTAAATTGGCAAATAATCCTATAAAAATTTAAAACTTGTTCGAAAAAGGAAAATAAAGGAGAGAACCACACTTCAATCCAGTAAGTTTCTTGATTTTTTTGCATTTGAGTCCTTTTTCTCTTGGTAAATGAATCAAAGCGCAAAGGGAGAAGACTTTAGGGGTTTAATAAGAAAGTTTCACTTAGGGACTAAAAATGGTCTAAAAATAATTGCAAAAAATAAAGGTCTCAGACTTCTGTTAATTACAGTACTCTACCATTTTCTCATGATTTTTTTGAGCTAAATCCTTAATTAATTACAACCCAGCCAAGAAACTCATTCATCTTCTAAAAATGACCTCTAAAACTTAAGAATCAAAATGACATGTTCAAGAATATTATATGTTCTCTCTCCCTCTGATTTCATTCCTAAAACAAATTGAAAAACTCAGAAAATCGAACGCTAACGTCAACATAACCCTAAAAAATCTGAACATCATCGCATTGTTTTGACAAATCCTGTTTTTAAGCTCCGATTTTGGCAAAGGCCAAAAGCAAACACACCCAAATTGACGTTCCAATTTGGCCCATGGGTTCTCCTTCATTTGCCGACTCATCGTCTTCTCCTTGTCATCCGTGATTTTTCACCTCAACTTTGCCCAAAATGTTGAGCAACTAGCTCAGAGACAAAACCGTCAATAACAAAGAGACCCAAGAGAAAGTCATCGGAGGAGGTGAGATAAAAAACATGAAAATAAGAACAATTAAATTGATATAAAAACTCTTATGAGATATTCTTATTGTAAAAATAAAGAAAAATAAACAGTTGTGTCTAATGTGTAAAAAGATGATTTTATAAATAAATAATAAACTGAAACAAAATTCTTTTATAACATTATATAAAAAAATTAAAATCAAATTTTACTATAAACTTTTGAATACGAACACTTTTAAAAGCATAGTAAACAAGTGTAGAAGGATATGAATACTAAAATGACCATATATATATGGGGAGCAAACAAGCAACAACCAACAAGTGTAGATGTCTAGGTAGCAAACAAGTGGTTTACTATAACGAGGTAGTTTAAATTATAAGGTTTCTCTAATCACAAGTTAAATTTATATCATCTCTCTTCTATAATTGTTCATGTAAAAAAAATATGTTTAATATTCACTTTTTTTGAGTCTTTACCAAGATTGATTATGAATAAAATTTTTATCACTTGTCCAATGTTTGTTGGAGATGTAAGGAGTTTTACATAAGTTTTGCCCTTTAAATAATACAAAAGGCAAAATCACTTTTTTGGTCTCCAAATTTTACACCGATTGTCAATTTCATCCTTAATCTTTTTTTTTTTGGCAATTCCATTACCGATGTTTTACATTTTGGTCAATTTTATTCTCTAGTATTATTTTAGCCAAATATTAATGACGGAATTTTCGTGGATAATGACATATAATGTAAAATTGATAGAAAAAAAAAACTCAAATCCTACCTCAGATTGAAAATATAGGATAAAGTTTGTCATTAATTTATTGAAAGAAATTAGTCAAATGATGAAATTGATAAAAATAATATAAAATATTAAGGACGTAATTGATAGTTGGTGTAAAATTTTGGAACTAACAAGATACTTTTGCCTAATACAAAATATCCCTTCAACTGAAGACATAATTAATTATTCAATTTAATCCTCTCTAATTTAAAAATTAAGAAAAGTCCCTCTTAACTATTCATAAACATTTTTGTGTTTTCTTTATTATATTATATTTTAGTATTGAAAAGTTTTTGTATTTTTAATTTTGAGTATGCCCCTTTTTTTTAATCATAAAACTAAATTAATGATAATTTATAATCACACGAGCAAAATCATTAATCACATAAAGTGATAGAACTAATAAATATGCAACTTTCAACAAGTCATCCCTTGTTTGGGTTTGCATAAGTTATGAGTATGAAATTGAATTTCTCTTGTTTGTGAATGGTACAGAAAGTGAACTTTGAATGATTTTAATTGTAAGATTTGCAACTTTCAACTTTCACCAAACATGAATTCCATTCCCTGTCCAAAAACTAACCTTCATAAAATGCTACAAATGCTGATTACTACTTCATAAAGTGCTTATTTATTTCATCCAAATTTACAGCCTGCTATGCCAAATCTGTTCATGAAAGCTCAGAAGTGAGAATTACACAAGGCATTCATTCATACATAACATAAGGCATCCATGTAATATAATGTGATTCACTCAAACTGATAGTGCTTGTCCACTTTCTCAGAAACATCCCAAGTGCAACTCATCCCTTTTGGGAACACAACCAAGTCACCTGCACCAATTTCAACTGATTCATTGGAACCACTGGGAGTGACCTTCACTTTCCCTTCCAACAGATAGCATGTCTCTTTCGCTTCGTATGTCCACGGAAATTTGCTCGGCGGGCAACCCCACCTGTATGCATCGAAGTTCAAAGGAAAAAACTCAGATAAGACTCTTTAGATCTTTACTACCAGGTTAACCAATTGTAGGATGATGCGTGAAACTTTTATAAGGTTTAGAATAAATTAATGATTTGGTCTCTGAAAGATGATAAATATCTCAATTTAGTCATAAAATTATACAATCTAATCCCAATGACAATCTTTTTAGAATTTTAGTCGTTTTACTAAAATTTCAATTCAAATTAAATAACAAATAGAACTTTCTAACCTCAAGTTTATTGTAATGTAAACAAAATTTAAAACTACATCACATTTACTATTAAATTTCAATTGGTTTCATTAACAAAAGGGTCAAATCGGTTATAATTGCATCTTTCAAAGACTAAATTGTACAATTTCATTTTTCAGGGATTAAATTGAGATATTTGTCATCTTTCAGAGACCAAATCATTAACTTACTCTGAACTTTTTTTAAAAATATACGCATCATTCTATAATTAGTTCAAGTTCAAAATATGGACTGCAAAGAAAGATGCTTTCATAAGAAGCCACACCCAGTGTTTTCTTTGTTTAAAAAAAATCCATAATATATGAAAGTCACAAAGTAATTAACAGAATGGACCAATTTGGAACTGCGAAAGTATAAATTTACAATATTACACTTGTAAGTGGAGAAATATGGATGATCAAAAAGTAAAACAGAATTGGAAAAACAAAAGGGAGTCAAACCATCAAAAACCTCCTAAACTCTAATCCAAATGATGGCCTGGGTTTTTTTTCCCACCCCACCTACTTTACTCCATCCTCCTAAACAAGCCCTAAATAATGGCAAGACATAGTTAATCATGGTCACATTCCCATCGGACACAGCAAGTAAATAGTCTCAAATAAGAATTACAGACTACAGTGACCACTTTTTGATGTACTATCAAAAATTTCACTATGACCTGAGAATTTTTAGTGTTTTGCATAGTTAAGTTGGATGTATGCAGACAGTATAACTAATTAACTATCGTCAAAAATGCTTGGAGGCATAATTTTCCTCCAAATACAAGTACTCCATATTTCACAGTTCACACACATAAAACTTTGTCCATTTCCATGAATTTGGCATTTTCTCTCTGTTGGAAATAGATTTCATTGAATAAGATTGGATTCATACATTCTACATTGAAGCTTGCTCACATATAAATACACAAGAAAAGCACATAGAACATTTAATGTTGAACTACTCAACTACCTAATAAATATACTGACCAACTAACTTGATAAATGAGATTGACTATTGATTCATGATTCTCAACACTCTCTTTTTATTATAACATTCACTTAGGATACCAAATATAAGAATGTCTAAATACCATGCAATTTTCACTCAAGTCCTGAACTAGTCTTATAATTCGATATCCTATAGCTAAGTATTCAAAATAACTAAAAGTCTAAGATACCAGTACAATGGAGGCCACCTTATTTATCTTCTGATTGTACAAGAGATTTTGTTAAAATTGGAATGGCAAATGAGGAGGATGGATAATGAGATGGCACAAATATTGACAGGAAAACAAAGTGAAAACTGAAAAATACTGTATATATGTGTGCTTTGAGGAGCTGCACCAGGTTTAATATGAGATTTGGATGCAGATAAAGTTCATCGCTTCTTGGTGTAGCAATCGAAAGGAGTATTATTTCGGTAATCAATATTAATTCAGTCAGTGATTAGAATAAACAGTCACAAGATGCAAAGACTCATGGATGGGAGCATCAAATGAGGAGTTAATATAACTTATGTCTTTGTATTCTTACAATGATTGAAGGAAAATGACCGTATAAAGCAAAACACAGACCAAAATCACTTCTAAGGAATGGGAATATAACCCCCCAAAAAAAAGCACAGAAAAATAGTATAATACATCCACTAGACCACTACTAATAGGAAAAATAATTTCTTTCCAAAGTTTAAATCCCATAATTCAATATAGAGAAAGTTTCAAGTCAAGGTAACAGCATAGGTATATACTCATATATTAAAGTAGAGTGAAACTGAGAGCAACTTAAAGAATTAAAGAAATAAATTTTTTAGTTTACATGGACTATTGCCTAGCATCAAGTTGAGTGAGTTTGGCTAGGAATGCTTATTCAATCACCAAAAATTAGGGTTATAAAAAAAAATCTCCAATTCCATTAGTTAGATTATTAGGGATTTAGGGGTTTTCCATTAGGAAATAACAGATAATCATAGAATACATTTCAAGTCAAGGAACCTTCATAGGTGTACGAAACATGACAGAAAGAGTGAAAGAAAAGGGAAAGTTGATCAGGAAAAGTAAATTAATGACTGGTGTTCTTAACAAAAGGATTAAATTTGTTGTAATTGTATCTAGACTAAAATAATATGATTTCATCTTCTAAGAACTAACTTGATACATATGTTATGTTCGAGGGAGCAAATCATTAATTTACTCCTAAAGAAACAAACTTTACTTGGTCTACTGCTTAACACCAAATTGACTGAGTTTGGCCTCATGGGTTCCTCTAGTACATGATTCATCCACCAAAAATGGGGAAAAGAAACAAGAAATCCTAACCCCAAATCCCAAAACCCAATAACATATTAAGGATTTTCAATCAGAAAACCATATAAGATCATACAACAACACATTTCAAGTCAAGGAACCCATAAAGGTAAACAATAAGATAAACAGAACTTAAAAGAGTGAAACAGAAAGGGCAAAATATAAGATGATGATGAAGAAGAAATGAAGTTTATTACTTGGGCCATTGCCTAATACCAAGCTGAGTGAGCTTATCCTCAGGTGGGTTTCGCTCAATCTTGATTCCCAATTTCTCGGTAGTCATACTCTCTGCTCGCACTACAACGACCACGCCTCTTCTTGTGGAAGGAGGAGAATGAAGATGAAATAGGGACTGTTTGGTTCGTGAGAAAAGTGAGGAGTGGTTTGGTGATAAAGTTGTACCCACAAAGGCCATTGCAAGAAGAAGAGGAAAGTTTGAGAACTTGGGCTTGGAGTCTTGGACTATACTCGTTCATCATCATCAGCATGGGATGATTATAAATAAATTTGTCTAAATTTTTATACCTTTGTTCTGGATCACTCATTTCTCATCTTTTGTGGTTTTGTTGTCACAAAAATTATGGAAAGGGAAAAAAAAGTTTTTTTTTTTTTGTCATGCAGCTCTACTATGTGGTTTTAATAAAATTAAGGCAAAAATATGTTTTTTGTCACTAAATTTTATATTAATTTTTAGTTTTCTCTTAATATTTGTTTATTATTACATTTGTCTTTATACTTTTATATTTTAATCAATTTTATCTTTTATTTTAATCAAATATTAACGATAAATTCTACATGACTAATTATATATAATGCAAAAATTAAAAGAAAAAGAAATTCTAATTCTAATTCAAATTGAAAAACACAATGAAATTTATTATTAATTTGTTAAAAAAAGTTAGTCAAATGATATAATCGACCAAAATATATAACTTTCGAGACAACATTGATAATAAAAAAATATTGAGAAAAAATTGAAAATTGATATAAAATTTAATGACTAAATTGGTGTTTTTGCCTAAAGTTAAAAGAACATTCTTTTATTTTAAAAAATCATTTTTATTAAAAATCCATTTAGTATTTATTTTTAATTTTAACCAAACTTTGATAAAAAAAAAAATGGTTGAGTTGTTTTCTGTTTTATTTGATTTCTGGATCCTCTGATTAAAATTTGATTACAATTATAAAGGCAACATTTATGGAAAGAAATATTATATATATATATCAAAAAAAAATTTCTTTGTTACAAAAAAGTTTAGGTGAGTTGGGCCACGGGGACTCACCAAGGCCAGGGCAAACCTCCAGGCTCTATGAGAGCTTAAAGAGGTACTTACAGATCGCCTACCAACAAAGTCCTCACATCGGTAGTGGGAATCGAACTCATGACCTTGTGGGATATGAGTCGACTCCTTACCAACTGGGTCAACTTTTGTTGGCATATATATATATATATAATTTGTTATGTAATAAAATGACAATTTACTTTTGATAAAGTACCAAAGTGAATTGTGTGAAAGACTGAAAGCTAGCCATCTCTTTTGCAATTGTTTATTATTAGGCAGTAGGCACATAAAGCGCATATATATATATATATATATATATATATACACTAGAGGCTTTGCGTGCCCTAACGGGCACTCAAATATGTATGTAAAATATATAATTATTTAAAAATAATTTGTTAAGAGAGATTATCACAGGGTACTAAAATGTCACTTTTTAAATCACCGAGTACTAAAGTGAAATATGACCAAACCATAGAGTACCAAAGTGTAATTTACCCTTTTTTATGGAGTTTAAAATATTAATGAAAATCAAAAGTAACTTGTTTGGGGTGAGAGAACGTGAGCTAGAAGAAAATGAGTGATTTTTTTTTCTTTTTTATTTTTTTAATTCAGTAAGTGGAGTCATATAATATAGTATATATATATATATCTTCTAAAGATTTTAACGTGAAATAATTGTATAGATATTATATATCAATTTTTCCTCTATTAATACTTTCTCTATCTCCTCACACTTCACACTGTAAAGTAGAGTATACACATTCGATGTTATGTTGACTACTCACAAAAGATTCAAGTCTTGGAGAAGGTTCAAATTCAGAGCCTCCAAGACTAAAAGACTCATTTCCTAAACAATCAAAGATCAAATTAACTTTTTGTTGAAGTGAGAGTGTATCATCATTCTCATGGGCTAAGAGAAACATCAAACACATTTATCATATGGTTTTGATTTCTCTATCACAACCTTGCATTCTGCATCCCTTTTCCTGACCTGCAAAACCAGAATTTTAGTGATTCAAATATGATCAGTCTTTCCTCAATGGCCAAAATCCAAAAGCCAGATTGAGCGGGTAAAAATATAAAAGGCAAAAGTACTCTTTTGGTCCCTAAACTTTACACCAATTATCAATTTCGTCTTCAATCTTTTTTTGTGGTCAATTTTGTCTCCAATGTTTCACATTTTGGTCAATTTTATCTTTTGTTCTTACTTTAGCAAAATATAAACGACAAAATCTATGTAACTAATAACATGTATTGTAAAATTAATAGAAAAAGAAACTCAAATCCTAACTCAATTGAAAAAAAAGATAAAGTCTGTTGTCAATTTATTGAAAGAAGTTAATCAAAAGATAAAACTGACCAAAATGTGAAACATTGAGAACGAAATTGACCGCAAAAAAAGATTGGGGACGAAATTGACAGTCGGTGTAAAGTTTGGGGACTAAAAGGGTAGTTTTGCCAAAATAAAAAATACTGTGGATGCAGACAGTGAGTGCGTCGCATATCCTTATGGTGGCTTCTTAAGTCCCACGTTGGTGAAAAGTGAGTGTGTGTGTCAGTATATAAAGAGGTATACACGATCAAGGATTAACACGTGCATTAAGTGTTTTGTCCATTTGCATTCTTTTTCCCTTTGGCCAAAAGTATGATCAATCATAACATCACACAGCCTAGAAGAATGACATCAATTGGCATCCAAAAGTAAGGGTTTTTTACCTTTTACACACAGCATATTCACTTGTTCATCAAAAAGGGATCTTTGATTTAATTACTAAATAATAACATAACTTGCCACACAGCATATAAAACAAATAGAATAGACAAGTACCCACAATTCCTTATTATGACCCAAGACACGACCAAGTCTAAACATTTGAGCAGAAATCTTAAGTAATGTTGCAACAGGATTGGGTTTGGCAGGCTAACCGGCTAGTCAGTCGAGTTTGAACTTTTAAATTCAGGTTTGTCAATGCAGGCCAGCCAGTGATAATTGGGGCATAAAAGGGACTAAGCCATATTTAACCCAAAAATTAAAGGTCTATTTCATGATATTGTTATGTTACAGGTACATATACATTATCATGCTTATACTATTTTTTTTTTAAGAAATCTTTATGATTGTCTTAACTCAAGTTTTTTTTAAGAAAATGAAAATAGATATCCCAAAAGGCACAAGCTGACTTGTTTAGGCCAAAGGGCTTAAATGACAAGTTTGTAACATCCATTAAGAATAAAAATTTAATTGTAGAAAGATACATCTTTCATATGCAAATCAATGGTTTCTTATCAAATTAACAAGTTATAGTCTCCTTGAGAATTACCTCAACCTGTGGATTCTTGCCTCGGAGCAACATGTCTACACTTTTGTCCGTCTGCAAAATATGAGTACAAAATAAACAAGTTAAAACCTACTAATATTTTAGCATACCTGCATCTGTAACAAAAATTAAANAAAAAAAAAAAAAAAAAAAAAAAAACCCTCTCTGTTGCCTTCTTATTTCAAAAACACAAGTTCAATTCAACTACGTTTTGAATGCAATATGTTGGTGTTAAAGATCCTACCAAAGTATTATTGAAATACCTGTAATTTATTATGGTACAAATATCTTCCAATTGGATTTAGACCAGAAAATAAGTAATGAAGATATAGCTAGAAAAGAACATGTCAATCTATTTGTTACTCTCCTAAGCTGAAACTTCTTAGATGGACAACAAAACAAAGACAAAAACCAACAACCAAGTCTCAATTCAGCTGGCACTTCGTCACAAGCATATGTTGTCACTTATCAAAAGATCGATATCAACCATCATCAAAGATAGAAATTTCTCTGGAATCTAGACTAACAGAACAAGATATATTCTGTCGACAGACCTGATGAGTGAGCCAGTAATGCCGGTTTCTCATCTCAATTAGGAAGTCAAATGTTGGAGGAGCCTTCCTCTCAAGAACTGTCTTCTGACAATTTCTGGCTCGGGCTTCTGCATCTCCCAAGGTAACCGAATGTATTCCACCAATCTGAGAAAGCCAGTGAAGGTAGATTTCACAAATCAGAGCTGCTTCGATTGCATACCAACAAAAAATTCCATGAATTAAGCTTTGTTTAAAACCAAATAATTCAACCACTCAAGATATGAATTTTTAACTATGTGGCGTAATTTCAGGACTAAAATGCCGATGAAACTCTTATATATCATAAAATAAGAAGCACTTTCAAGCTACCATACAATGTTTATCTCTATTGCCAATTGGTTATTGGAACATAAAGCTTCATTAGAAGGAAGAAAAGATTCAGAGAAACAAAAAGGAAATCACAAAATGAAGATAACAATATTTTTTTTATTATTTCTCTGGCATATCTGAAATGGACACCCAAGTGAAGAGCACCAAACAGAATTCGGAAAAGACATAATAAGTTTACAATGATGCTTCCACCAAATTTTAAAGTCAAATTTATTGCCAATATCCCACACAAAAACCAATGTAGCTCCAGTTTATGTCCAAGAATGTGCCAATGGAAATTCCAAAATAATTGGCCAAGAAAAACTCAATTAAGTTGGAGAACTCAATTTGTAAAGTAAGGAGCTAAAGAAAACAATTGGAAAAATCTATAAAGATTAAAACGAACCAGATCAGAGAGGGTAGGATTCTTCATGACATTCTCAAGACGCTGTCCATGGGCAGTCCCAATAAGCATGATTCCTCGCTCAGCAATGGACCGGCAAGCATGAGCCTCAGCTTCTGTGCCTACTTCATCTACGATAATTACCTCGGGCATGTGATTTTCTACTGCCTCAATCATCACTCTATGCTGCATTGATGGCTCAGGTACCTGCATTCTCCGAGCATTTCCTATCGCAGCATGTGGAATATTTCCATCCCCTCCAATTTCATTGCTGGTATCAACAATCACCTACCCCATTTGCAAGTATTTCTTAGATGAGTTGAACAAAAATACTTTGAGTGAGAAAGAGTAATGTGGGATGCAGAAAAATCAGTGCACCACTCTTTTGTGAAATTCATCTGACAGTACACGAGCAATCTCTCGCATAACAGTAGTCTTGCCAACTCCAGGCCTTAGAAAATTCAAATTATAAATGATCAGGCAAAAAAACAAATTAAAACAGTATTAAATCCTCACATATTACTTAATTATGCAAGTTAAACCTTGGAGTTAGAAATTCTGTGTCGCTATATAAGACTAGCAAGTCAACAGACCACTATAAAGTGACTTTTACCATGTGTTACATCTTTTTTCATATAAAATATGCTCTAAATGAAGGCATCAGACCATACTTTACAGTTTACAATGCTAAAGCTGGAAGCCCCACAATGAATTTGGAATTTAAAAAAAAAATTGATATTTGAAGAAATCCAAGTAAGAATTGTATTAAAACCATAAACTATGGGAAATTCTAAGATGCAACTTGGGGTATGCATACAATTGCGAGGTGGCATAATCTCCATTTTTTAAGTAATTTAATGTTGAGAAATAATAAAAAAGAAATAACTTTTTTAACCAATCAAAATTGTGTATGGGGCTACATCACTAGTTGTATGGATGTAACAAGTTGCATCATAGACAGAAGGATAAACTTTATATCAGTGGAATTCTTATCTAAGATAAAGATTTGGCATTTTTAATGTTTTAGTTGTAAAATAGTTAAAGTACCTAGTGGGAAAAGGCTTCGATTGTTGTTGTTGTAAAATAGTTAAAGTTTACCGTAGCATTAAAGAATGTCTTAATGTGATACACAATTGATGGTGTAGTATACCTTCCAACAAATAGAATGCTCTTCCCATATTGAAGCAAATCATAAACCATGTCAATATGGCCACTGACTGCTCTCCCAACTCGGCATGTCAGACCAACTATGCCACCTTTCCTACTCCTGATTGCAGATATTCTGTGCAATGTACCTTCAATACCGGCTCTATTGTCCCTCCCAAATTCTCCAACAGCTTGTTGAGCATATTCCAACTCCTCCACTGTTACCTAAGCTATACATTTTTTAAATGATCACATAACCATTTCAAGATGAAATTTTGTTCCCAAAAGTAATGTTAACTATGAATGAGAATTTAGGTAAATAAATTTTCAGTTTATTCAGCATAGCATACTTTTTCATGTAAAAGGCGAGATGAATAGAGAGACTGCATCAAAAGATGAAAAAGAAAGTAGGTATTCAATTCTAGAATTTATAGCGTTCAGTCTCTCAAAGGTGTTTCTTTACCTCAGTCTTCCTTATATATTCCCCTCCATCATTGCCAAGATAACGTGCTTCTGGAAAACGACCCAAATCCAATATAACCTGATAAACAATGACAGCAACATATTATAAAAGCATCAATTAGATTGTAGCTGTGTGGTTCATATCAAGAGCTGTTTTTCACAAGCATAACTACATATTATACGCAATAATTTGTCCACATTAAGTAAAACTATTTCTGATTCAAGATAAACTAAAAAAATATATATATGAACTGCATTGAAAGAAAGCAAATTTTGCCAACACCATGGACATGGAGGGTCTCAATTGGGTTTTTTGAGTGTTCTCAATAGGAAGTTCTAAACCGTAGTTCCACCTTATATTCTTAGGACAAAACTTACATCAAGTTTCCTACATCCTTGCTATCAAATTCTCCAATCAACATTTGACACGTGGCACAAATTTTATATATGACCAATCATGATAGAGAGAGAATATTTTTGCATGACCAATCATTGAAGAGAGAGAATGTAATCAAGACTTATGATTGATGAAACTTGATAGCAAGGATGTAGGGAACTTGATGTAAGTTTTATCCATATTCTTATCTCTGACTAAAAGCAAAAAGAGTGATGTCAAAATTCACCATAGTCTCTCACCTCTAAAAGTTCATGCCTTTTTACTTCATTTAAGAGATTGTCATGCAAATCTGACGGAAGGATCTGCAAGGAAGACGAGTTATTCATATTAAGTTCATTCTAGATGCAAATCATAAACGACACATCACCAAAAGCAGCAAGTATTTATTGTTTTCATAATTATATAGTTTTTATAATTACAAGTATCTGCTATAAATTTCTTTACCTCACAAAGTAAATACTTCTTACAACTCAGCACACATGATTAACTCTTCCAAAGACAATTCCCTCCACAAATTACATTTCTATTTAGAGAAAACTTACTTTTTAGTCCTTAAATTTACTTCAAAACGACAATTTAGTCCCTCTATATTAGAAATATACTTTTTAATCCTCGGATTTTATTTTTTCACAAACAACAACTAGTCCCAAAGATAACATTCCAGGAACTAATAGTCAACATAAAATCCTAGTTTTGAAACAAATTCAAAGACTAATTTCTATCTTGGAGTCTTGATAGTAAATGCACAAAGATGGTTTAGTAAGTCAAAATCATTAAACCTCATCCAATCTTTTAGCCCCTAAAATTTCTCAAGCATTTGAAAGAAGGAAAAAAGAGAAAACCTACTTTTTAGTCGGACTGATTCGTATTTTCTTACGATTCATAGACTTTGAGACTGTTCCTATTTTCTTACAATTTGGGGACTAAAAGGTTGACATGGTGTAAAATTCGAAGACCGATTCGTATTTTTTTTTTGCAATTTAGGGACTAAATCTTGACTCAGTAACAATTTAGGGAAAAAAAAAAGTAGGTTTTCTCAAGAAAAAACGATGGGAGCGAGTGAAGTACCTGCAACAGAGCTTGGAGATCATCCTGCACAAGTGAACATGAAGGGTCTGAAGAAGCTCGACAAAATGCTTTAGGAGAGAAACGCTTGGGGGATCGCATTTGGGTAGTATGAATCAATTTCGGAGATGAAGAATGGGATTTTTGGATTGAATTCTTCAAACTCGTTGAGAAATCTGGCGGGAGTAACGACGTCGCACCCACCATTTTCGAACGCTAGTATATGCTACAACTACTGCTATTGCTTCTCCTTCTCCCTCTATCTCAAACCAAGATATGAGAAAGGATATGAATAACTAAACAGGTCAAACTAACAAATTAGTCCCAAATTTATGGGATAAATTTCAATTTAGTCCTAAATGTTTTTTGTGTTTCAAATTGATCTTACAGGTTTCCATAATTTATCAAATTGGTCTCAAACTACTGAATGTAGTTATATCTTTCTCATTTCAAATCTGAATGCAACGATTATTAAACTACGGGTTACTTTTGATGAGAGTAGATTTGAGATTAAAAATTATGTCTCAAAAGTAGATTTGAGATTAAAAATTAAAGAAGTTACAAACATGTTGACATTGTCATTATTTGGAGACTAAATCATATATTTTTGTTATTTAAGAGTTAAATCGTAAAAAATATATACAAATTTAAATACTGAAAAATAAATTTTCTTTTTAATTATAGTAGCTCTTACATTATTTAATGAGATATTTGGAATTAAGAATTTCTTTTAAATTATTCATACAAGTGGAAAAGGTTTCTCATATAAAGAAATTTACTTTAGATATAAGTCCACTAGGATAAATCGGGTCATTTATCATCACTAAACTTTATTCCAAAATCCAAACATAAAAAAGTTAAAATCCTATTTTGGTCCCTAATATTTTCCAAGATTTCATTTTAGTCTTTAAAGTTTTTTTGTTTTGTTTTTGTCTCTAAAATTGTCAAGAAATTTCACTATTAATCCATGAGTCATTTTCATCCACTTTCTTCGGTTAATAAAAGGAAAAGAAAGGAAAAAATTTCAAAATAACCCCCAAAAGCTTTGATTGTTTTCATATTGGTCCCTAAATCATAACTTTTAGGGACTTAAATGAACTTTGTACAATCATTTGGGATGAAAAATGTAATTTTATCCAAATTTGAAACAATGCAAAAATTATCAAACAATTTAAATTTTGGGAAATGGCTGCATTTTAGGATGAAGACTCTTTCTTATTTTAGTCCCTGCATTTTCACAAAATAAGAACATCTTTGGAAGATTTCTCTATTGTTCATTCATTCGGATGAAGACTCTTTCTTGCAATATCCTAAAACATCCCAAAGAATATGCAAAGAAGATGAGGAAATAAGAGAATTGGACTCTTGGGTCCATAAGAGAATTGGACTCTAAATTTCAAATTAAACTCACCTTCTTATAGGAGTCATTCTACAATGTTCTCTTTTTTTTTTTTTTAAACGGATGAAACTGGATAGAAATGACCCAAGGATTAATAGTGAAACTTCTTGATAATTTTAGAGATCAAAACGGAACAAAAAAATTTTAAGAACTAATTAGGGACCAAAATAGTGTTTTAGCCTAAAAATATATATGTTCCATTTACCTTCTAAATAATGAATTGTATAATGATTTTTTTTATTGCAAATAAGAAAAAAACAATAAAGAATAAGTAAACGAATGAATAACTAGATGAAGATTAAACTTAGGCAAAACACCCTTTTGTACCCCTAACGTTTACAGTGATTTTCAGTTATGCCCCTCACGTTTCATTTTGTTCAAGCGTGCCCTCAATGTGAAACTAACGTTTCAATTATGCCCCCAATTTTGACTCAATGCCCATGTGGCAATTTTTTTACTTATGTGTCATTTTTTTGGTCTGATGTGGCATAATGACTGGACATTCATATTTTTTTTTCCACCGTGGCATGATGACTGGATTTACATTTTTTAACATAAAAATTGAGTAAACTAGCAAATCAGTCCCTGGATTTACATTTTTCATCATCTTCATTCATTTTAGTCCCAAATCCTCAAAATAAAATTGTAAAGTGTCTCAAAACTCTTCCAAACATTCCAATTTAGTCCTTAAAAATATTAAAAACCCTAAAACCTAAACCCCAAACTCTAAACCCTAAAACCCTAAACCCTAAAACCCTAATCCTAAAATTGTAAAGTGTCCCAAAATTCTTCCAAACATTCCAATTTAGTCCTTAAAAGTATTAAAAACCCTAAAACCTAAACCCCAAACCCCAAACTCTAAACCCTAAAACCCTAAACCCTAAAAAATTTAATTTGAGCAATTAGGTCTCTCACCCATTCTTATCCCATTATTCTCGATTCCCCCTCTTTTTCATCATCTTCATTCATTTTAGTCCCAAAATCTCAAAATAAAATTGTAAAGTGTCCCAAAGCTCTTCCAAACATTCCAATTTAGTCCTTAAACCATAATCCCTAAACCCCCTATTTTTTTTTTTCATCTTCATCTTCCCAATTTAACATAAATCCTTAATTTTTTAATCCCTAAACCCCCTATTTTTTTTTTCATCTTCATCTTCATCAATTCACAAACACATTAGGATTTTCTTATTCAACACACTCCAAATAAGGATGAGGGCCTCTCTC
This sequence comes from Chamaecrista fasciculata, assembly GCA_003254925.1. Taxonomy (NCBI): domain Eukaryota; kingdom Viridiplantae; phylum Streptophyta; class Magnoliopsida; order Fabales; family Fabaceae; genus Chamaecrista; species Chamaecrista fasciculata. Next base: position 40,868 of record QANZ01054682.1, on the reverse strand, counting down.
AGTTTCTGAAACCCAAACGCCAATGATTTCTTAGGAACCCTACCATGGCTTCGTTGTCATCGTCATCATCATTCACATTCGAAATAAAGATTCATCATCAATAAAAAACGTGTTTGTCTTTGTCTTCCTCACGTCTTCCTCTTTCAATTCATTTTCCAGATCTGGATTCACAGATTCTTCCTCCTCATCCAATCAACCATCATCTTCTTCCTCCCTAACGCTTCTCTCCATTCTCCCGCAAGCACAACATCGCTCACCGATTAGACGACGCCTTCTCCATTATCGATTTTGATTTTGACTCTTTGTACAACGATTATACTCCTCCGTCGCCACCTCCTCCTCCGCCGCTTCCTCACCCTCTGTCTCTCTCGTGCGAACAGGATCTTCTGGTTGCGATCTGAAGCAACATTTGAAGCAAAATTATAAACAAATCAACTTCAAATGATGATGATGTTCTCAATTTCTGGATCTGAATCTTCATTTCTGGTTGCAATATGCTCTTTAATACTTTTAAGGACTAAATTGAAATGTTTGGAAGAGTTTTGGGACACTTTACAATTTTATTTTGAGGATTTGGGACTAAAATGAATGAAGATGATGAAAAATGTAAATCCAGGGATTGATTTGCTAGTTTACTCAATTTTTATGTTCAAAAATGTAAATCCAGTCATCATGTCACGGTGGAAAAAAAAAATATGAATGTCCAGTCATTATGTCACGTCAGACCAAAAAAATGACACATAAGTAAAAAAATTACCACATGGGCATTGAGTCAAAATTGGGGGCATAATTGAAACGTTAGTTTCACATTGAGGGCACACTTGAACAAAATGAAACGTTAGGGGCATAACTGAAAATCACTGCAAACGTTAAGGACACAAAAAATGGTGTTTTGCCTTAAACTTATTTGTATGTATCTATCAAGGACTCTTAACATCTATGTACAAAGAATGTGTTACTTTAATTAGGACTTCTAGACTTTTAAGTAATTCTCATTTTTGCTAATAAGTTTGCGTGTTACTACCTTCCGAAGAAAAAGTTCACGCTTGTGTAATAAGAGGTACGTGGAAAGAAAAGTACGAAACATTCTATAAAAAATGATGATATTGTGAAAAAAAAGAAAGTAAATATGTGATGGAGATCCATGCAATTTGCATTATGATATTATTGGACTTATTACCAATTTAATTTCATTTTTAAGGTCAAAAGCAACGTACGTATAATTTTTTAATATTAAAAATAAATTAAATTTGGGTTGTGATTTTTGTGAAATAGAAATGGAACACTACATATAATCCATTAATTCTTTTGGAGAATTTTTTAAAAAGTTAAACTACGAAATTATATACATCTTTCTAAACGTCCCATGCCCAAAAGCCCAACACCCCGACGTCCAAGCATCATGGTGATTTTTGTAGACACAATCCCGTAAATTTTGTGTACTTTTTTTATATTACAGTGATAAGTCATCATCAATCACATATTGTGACACCACCTATCACACTTCACCTATCTTTATATAAATACATGCTCTAAAATCCTAACAAATGTATAATATTTATCTCTCTAGAATATTAACTCCCATTTTTTACATTCTCTAACTTGAATTTCGGAGTGGATTCACATAGAACTTTCCACGTATATCCTTCTTGCAGGTCCTCCCACAACTTTCAAGGTTTCATATGGCCTTCCCTAAAGAAACTCAACTTTTGTGTTTTCAAAAAATATGAACATTAAATTGTGCAATTTATATAAAAAAAAGGTAAATAAAGATATATTATAAAATTGTTACGAATACCCATAATAAATAACTAAAGTAATTAAAGATAATATAAAATAGGTTAAAATTGTATTTTGATTTTATAAAATAGGTCAGTTTTCACTTTAGTTATTTTTTTATTGTAGTCTTATATGTTTCACTCATTTTTCTTAGTCGAACCTAATTCTGTTAAAATTCTTTGTTACCTTAATCCTTTTTTTTTAAAAAAAAAAAAGGCGACAATTGACATTTTTTTTTTAAAGTGTCATTTCTTTTTATGAAAAAAAAATCTCATTTCTTAAATTTGTCTTTCTCTTCTTTGATTCTTTCCCCATCTCTCTTTATCTAGGAAGCATGACACTGACAAAGACACGGGATACGATATGGACACGGACACACTGACACACTAGGTTCTTAAAATTATACAACACGACACAGCATATATTTATATATAAAAATAATTAAAAAACCATTAATTTTTATAAAAATTTAAAAATTACAATATCTATTCATAATATATGTCATATATAATATTATTTTTTATTGTTTGCCATGATAAAGTCACAAAAAATTGATTTTATATTCTGAAACTTATGAATATATGTCGTGTGGGTATCGTACGGGTGTCAGACACAGACATATGTCTAACACGGCGACACGCTATCAAAATGAAGTGTGCATGCTTCATAGCTCTCAATTCTCTCAGTTTTCAAAGTCTCTGTCCCTTTTCCTCATTTAATCTCTTTTTTTAAAAAAAAATCAAATTAATTATAATTTTATTTTTTATAGATTATAATTTTTTAGAAACAAAATTAAATTATTATCATCAGTGATTAAATTATTATTTTTTTGAAATATTATTAATTTATTCTTAAATTTATGTTTTCACTTTTTTTTCGGCCAAAATTTATGTTATAACTACAATTTTACTATAGAGAGTTACATCTCTCATTTGAGGAAAAAAAAAGAGATACATCTCGCAAGAGTTTTTTTTATTCTTTTAATATAAGTAAATAAGTAAATATGATAGTAGTAACTAGTAAGTAGAGAAATAAAAGGGATAAACTCAAAAAAAAGTGAAACTATTAAAAGATCTAATTCTCTATAGTAAAACACTAATCACTGAATCAAATTTACTAATAAAAATAAAATACATTTAAATAAATAAAATATATATAAAACCACATTGATAGTCACATATAAATAAATCTATATAATCAAGTAAAATTAATCCTCTAATATCACTATCTTACAAAATTTATTATCATAATCTAGATTTAAATTTCAAAATTTCACAATCAAATCAAATCAAATCAAATCAGTCCATCCAAAAATTATAGGCATAACTGCATATAATCCTTTAATATAAAAATTATCATAATTTAAAATTATTTTATTATCAATAATAAAACTAAATAATTTTAAAATTACGGACTAAAATTATATATATTAGGTTATTTCTTTCTTTCTTTCTTTTTTCAGGCAAAACCCGTGAGGCTGAAACTGATACTACTAACACTGCACACAGAAGAAGAAGAAGAAGAAGAAGAAGAAGAAGAAGAAAAAAATGAGTGCGAGAGGAAACAATGAGGTGAAGGGTTTACTATGGAAGCTTCCCGTTCTCAAATCCGATGATTTCGGCAAGATGGGTCCCGCCTTCGGCGTCGGCGCCGGCTGTGGTGTAGGTTTCGGCGTCGGCCTCCTCGGAGGTACATTTTTTTCTTAATTTTTCTTCGAAGCCCTTGATTTGATTTGATTTTATTTGATCACAGGATTCGGCTTTTCGTTTATTGTTTATGCGTTGAGGTACTTGATCTTACTTCCTTTTTGTGTGTTCAATTGATGAGTAATTGGCTATTTGATCTTACTGAAAATTATGTTGATGGTTTTCTTTGGATGAAATAATCATTGCTGAATGAAATCATTTTCATCAAAGCATGTCGGTGGTGTCGTATTTTAATGACAATTGGTAACCGTGAGCATGGGAAAAATTATTTGTGGCATATTTGTTCTTGTAAATTTGTATTATATGAAAGGTTAACCTCCTCAATATTAATATGGTATTCTTGGTAAATTGAAATCTTCGTTTGATATAGTGCATGTCAAAAGACTTTGTGAGAACCCTTTTTGTTGGATAGCGTGTTGTGTTCGAGAGTTAGCATCCAAAATAAGTCACATTTATCATTTACAACTGTGTAAATCCTGCAAAATTGATTCCTGTCATTAACGCTTATTATGAGAAATTTAGAAGAATGAAATACCTTAGGAATATGCATCGAAAATAAATGTCTGTACTCTATAACTCGTGTGTTTATTATGTTCCTCTAGTCCTGACTTGGAAAGGAGAAGTCTGAATGATGAATATTGATGTTAAATTTGGAGATAGAGGAGCTGCTGGAAGGTAGAAATCTGGGGATGAACATAGAAAAGGGTTGAATACCAAATAATGGTGTATTTTTTGTGCTTGCCATACTAGTGTCAAATTTTGATATGAGGTTGCTGCATTTCATGGAATTGTTGGTTGGTGCGATTGATCATTTGTTGTAAGCCCCAATGTAATGACTGAAAGGGATTTTGCCCTAAATTGATCGCTTTTAGTTTATGGTCATTTGTTTTAATTCCTTTTTCTTTTCATTTGTGGTTGATAGGGGTTTTCATTATTTTCATTTATTTTGGAGTTTTGGCCTAAAAGAGGACTAAATGTCAAGCTTTTTGGTGTTTTTTCTACAAGTTGTTTAAATATTCTTGAGAAACCAGAGCACAATATAATGAAACTGTTCAAATATTTGATATAATGTGTTCATTTTTATATATGTTTCCTATCTGGCTCCTGATTCTCTTCCATATGACTGTGGCTCAAGACCTTTTCTGGTGCCCCTGCTAGGCATTGCAGATCATAGTGTGCCTTATAGTAGCAAGAAATTGTGGCTTCATGTCACTCGGTTGGGTTGTGCACATCGTGCTTAATGATAAATCACAATTTCCTGATTATTTTCCCCCTTCATCGGACCTTTTACAACCTAGTTTTCTGACTGCAGGGGTGGGTCTTGGTCCTGGAATTCCTGGATTTCAAGTTGGTTTTGGATTTGGTGTTGGATGTGGAGTTGGTTTGGGATTTGGGTATGGTACTGGGAAGGGAATTGCGCAAGATGAGAACAGGAGGTATTCAAATGTTGGAAATCTCTTTCATGATTCTGGAAACATTCCTTCTCAGTAAGTAAATTGTCTAATACAGACATCCTTACTTTGTTAAACTATATCAATATTTATTCAGTTTACTCCTCTTTGGATAATTCTTTTGATTAATTATTCTGTTTTATTTGTCAATATGCTATATGCCTAAAACAGTTAACTTGTGTATGCTCTATTTTTCAGTTCAAAGAATTGGAAAAATGTAAAAAATCAAATCTGTAAGAAATATTAGGAAAAAGAAAAAAGAAAGGTTTCTATTGTAAGAAGGTTCTTTTTCTCTAACTTGATATTTTTACTTCATGAAAGATGTTCCATTTTGATTCTTACCTTTCTGATGGCCTTCCTTTTACAGTAGTCTTTGTTTTAGAAAAAAAAAATTAGTATCTAGCTGCTCATTTGGTTAATTTTAATCACATATCTTTTGAAATTTAGGGAATAGTCTTCTATATGTAATGATCTGCAAATTGTTCATATTGTAAAATTTGCTATACTCGTTAATTTTAAAACTTGGGATTTCAGATGAGGCATTGAGGATAGTTTATGGACCATGTAAGAGGATGGAATTTATGATTTAATTGAAAAAATATCACTTAAATTTATAAGATAGATAGATGGGATACTTAAGATGGTAGAAAATATTTGCTTATAAAGACTGCTAAGTGCTTACCTTACCCACAAAAACAGAGAGTGAAATCACGAAAACCTGTAAGTTAGAAAGCCAAGTTTGATAAACTATTTGGTAATTAATATGAAAAGCTTACAATTCTTCACTCGAGTTTGAATTCTTTATCTTTGCTTCTTCATAAGATTTTGAGATGATCAGAATATATTATGACATTAAATAACACATGGTTGGTAGATATGCCTGCAAAAACATCACACCTAGGTAGTTTTAAGCCTGTGAAATTGCTCTATGATTGGGTTAAACTTCATCTCAGTTATTTTTATGTAGTTTTTTTTTTTCAGTATTTTTAAGAAACTTTGCTCTATGTTGTCAGGGACTATATTGGTGGACTTGTGGATGGGATTGTGATGAACACCAAAAAGCTTGCCACAGCAACAACCAAAGAAATTGACAAGTGGAGAAAATGATGGAAGTGGCTGAAACTGAATGAATTCTTTCATGTACATTTGTACAAACTCAGACCCACGTAGTAATATTTTTCTGATATATTCTGTTCATGTTTTAGGTTATAATAGCACTTCATGAGATAAGCCTATTTCTAATTTACTCAGTTGAATCTTATTATTTCTGGATATATTTTGTTCAAGGTAGAACGTCTTTTTAGCTTTGTTTGAGAGTTGGCTTGAGGTTGTGATTTTGTGTGAAACAATGGCAGTCTTGTGCATGCAAATGTACATGTTATGAATTTGAATTTAGCTTTCTTTTAGGACTATTCTTAGAACAAAATTTTAGATGGACCACATGTTACATCCTCCAGCCAATTATTTTTTTTTTTTAATTTATAATTTTAAGTTTGTCTAATGTCAGTTTTTAATCAATATATATATATATATATACAAAAAAATTATACATAAAATATGTTTTATATAATAAAATAATATGTAATAAGTACATATATATACTTGAACCATTCTTTTTAAAAAAAAACAAAGTTGGCCTGCTTCATAAATACATTCATGATCTGTTTTCAGGGATGGTTCATTTTTCAAACATATAAATGCTAATCAACATCGTTCAAACATATTTTTGATGTTCAGCTCATCTAGAATTCTTGGAACTCATGGGTCACAAGCTCTGATGCTTGTAGATTAACTAAAAAGCTGAAAAAATATAGATGTATTTTTCAATGGACAACAATTCTACAATTCCATAATGGCCTTAAACATTTTAAATCTAATGACTCAAAAAAATTTTAAATGTTATTCTTCAAGTATACAAGCTTCTGAAATGAAGAATAGAGCATAGCATCAAAGAATATAGAGATGGGGGAAAATGCCAAAAATGAAAAACCAAAAGCCCATTGCTTAAGCTTCTGAACACAAGTCTGAATTCAGTTTACTACATTAAATAAAAGAAAATAACAAAATTGTGTAAGGTAAACACGATCTGCATAAAAGGCATGAATGTTAGTGCAATTTGTAAACACAACCTACTAATGAAAAGGCAGAAAACAATAGTGCCTGTTGGTGCAAGTCATAGTAACTAGTAAGCTTTACATATTAACCAGGTTGCGTATCTACTGTTAAATATGCATTGAAGTTTTTTTTAGTGGGAAGTGGGCACACAATACACATGATAGTTACTGCTGTAAGTCTGTGATGAGGTAAATTTAGTTTTACCGGGCCCAAATATAAGGTACTAAAATTACATTTTAGCCTTTTTACCTGCAAACTGTGTGAATGTGTGTGTGAAGATTGAAGAAGAAAACAAAAACGTTGAGTGATGAGTGGCCGTTATGAATTTGAAAAATCTGAATGGACAGCACACAACAGTACCTTCTCCATGTTATCCAAGATCTCTCCACGTCATCACCATCATCTTCCACGTGTGACATCGTACCCAATGAAATCCCCGCATCGGATTTCCAATACATCTTCCATCCCATTCCATTGCCACAATAACCAACCAACGCCAATCCGACGTGGCAGCTTCATATCCACGAAACCACCTTCATATCTCCCGCTTTCTCACACTCACACCTTTCATCTTCTTCTTCATTCTTCACTCTCTCTCTCTCTCTCTCTCTCTCTCTGTCTCTCCGATAATGGCTTCTCTGGCCACTTCCGCCGCCCTCGCCAAGTCGGAGATGCTCGGAACCACCGTCGCATTCGGCGGCGCCACACGGCCGGCGCCGTCGCCGTCCACCCCTGCTTCCTTCAAAACCGTCGCTCTCTTTAACTTCAGAAACAAGCCGGCTCCGCCACCGCCGAAGAAAAAGGCCGCCGTCGCCGTCGCTCCGGCCAACGACGAGCTCGCCAAGTGGTACGGTAAGTAAATCCGCAAGTTAAATCAAGTCCACTGTAAAAATTGACATACATTCATACATATAAGGTCAAAAATCTATTTTGATCCCTAATATTTACCCAAATTTTGGTTTTCGTTCCTAATTTCTTTTTGTTTCATTTTGGTCCTTAACGATTTCTTGAAAATTTCATCAGAATATAGTCATATCTCTTTCATTTCAAACCTGAGGCAAACGAAGTGACTTCAAGCTCGATTTATGGTCATATCTTTTTCACCAATTTCATGAAATAAGTAGTCTATTTTCAAGTTCAATTTTATGTTCGATTTGACCTCGTTTGTTGTCGCTCTGATTTAATTGCATTCAAGTTCAAAACGGGAAAGATATAACCATATGATGAAACTTTTAAAAAACATTAAGGACCGAAAAGGAAGACAAAAAATATTAAGGACTAAAACAGAACTTGGGGTAAATATTAGGGACCAAAATAGACTTTTGACCTACATATAATCAGCTTAATCTAACTAATTAATTGTATGTCGATGAATGAATTAGAATTTAGAAGTGTATTCGAGTGTTAATTAAGTGTATGGAATGGATGGATTCATGCAGGTCCTGACAGAAGGATCTACTTGCCTTCCGGTCTATTGGACCGATCGGAGATCCCGGAGTACTTGAACGGAGAAGTCCCCGGAGAGTATGTGCCTTCTCTACCGAGCTAGTTCAAAGTGTATTTTTGGTCTCATAAATTTTGCTCAAGTCACAATTTGGTCACGTAACTATTTTGTTATACTTTTGGTCTTATATCTTTTCTTGTTGCAGATTTGGTTTCATATCTTTGCAAAAAGTTTCAATGCTAGTTTTACAATGTAAGATCTTTTTGCAAAGACATGAGACCGATTCTGCAACCTGACCAAGAGTGCAACAAAAATGTTATGGGACGATATTGAGACCTGAACAAAAATCACGGGACCAAAAGTGCACTTTGGGCTTAATTTTATAACTCACTTGAACATCTAAACTGCATTGTTTGTAATTGCTGAAGACAGAGTCATGAAATTTTAGGGTTTATAATAATAATAGTAATTTGCTTAATATGCTGATGAATCTGGGTTCATAATGTGTGCAGCTATGGTTATGACCCATTTGGTCTCGGCAAGAAGCCAGAGGACTTTGCCAAGTATGCCAAAAACAACACACTCACAAATTGAATTTCTCTTTAATTAGTTTTTACATGCATATGTGTTCCATTTGTATTTGCTACATATAATATAGTACATATTGATGAATGCAGATATCAGGCATATGAGTTGATTCATGCAAGATGGGCAATGCTTGGTGCTGCTGGATTCATCATCCCTGAAGCATTCAACAAATTTGGAGCTAACTGTGGTCCTGAGGCTGTTTGGTTCAAGGTTTGCTATCTACCACTACCAACTTTTACTCCATAGTTATTTATTGATTAAACTAACAATTTGGATCCCGAAAGATTACCGAGCTGACAACTCGGACCCTGAAAGATCAAACTAGTCTACTAATTAGTCATTTTTATGGACTAAATAGTATACATTTTAATATTTCAGGGACTAAAAAGTATACCATTTTGATCTTTAAGGGACTAAATTGTACATTTTAACCTTTTAGGGACTGAGTTTTCACCTCGGTGATCTTTTAGGGACCAAATTGTTAGTTTACTCTTATTTATTCAGTAGATCTACCTCGTTCAAAGGGATGGTCAAAACCTCATTTTATTCTTCAAATGTAGGATAAATTTTATTTTGGTCCTCAAACCTTTTTTGTTCTATTTTGAACCTCATACTTTCTCATTTCTTCCACCGTTAGTCTAAAACATGACATGTCTAGTTTCTATAATGTTTGGATTATTTCTCTCTTATATGCATTTTTTTTATTTGTGACTAAGTATGGGATTTTTCTTTCTATCTGTCAACTCACTTATTAGAATGCGTTAAAGATAACGGAAGAAACTAGACGAAATCATCATTTTGAACTAATCGTGAAACGAATGTGAAAGTTTAAGAATAAAAAATATTGAGGACCAAAATATAATTCATCTTATAGTTCATGGACCAAAATGAAGTTTTGACCTAATTTTAACAAAAAGAAACTTTTAAACCTGTCCATGTTTACTTATAAGACATATAATATGATAGTTTAATTACAAGTGAACATTTTATGGTTTGTAGTATCAAATGTTGGAGGTTGTGTCAAATTTTACATTAAGAAAGGCCCTTTTTGAAAATTTGTGGTTGTTTTGCTTACCTTAAGCTGATGTTAATTTCTTAATCAAATGAATGCAATGCAGACAGGAGCTCTGCTTCTTGATGGAAACACATTGAACTACTTTGGAAAACCCATCCCCATCAATCTTATTGTTGCTGTCGTTGCTGAGATTGTTCTTGTTGGTGGCGCAGAGTACTACAGAATTATTAATGGCCTGGTATATCACTCTCCAGATCTTATTATTAATTAGTTTACAGTCATGATTAATACTGGTTCTAAATATTTCTTGAATTTATTAAAATACACAAGGCATTTTTCAAACTAATTAAATTAAACTTATTGATTGATTTGTGAGTTTGTTTGTTTGATGGGTAGGAATTGGAGGACAAGCTTCACCCAGGTGGTCCATTTGACCCATTGGGTCTAGCAAAGGACCCAGACCAAGCTGCAATTTTGAAGGTGAAGGAGATCAAGAATGGAAGGCTAGCCATGTTTTCTATGCTTGGCTTCTTCTTACAAGCTTATGTCACAGGAGAAGGCCCTGTTGAGAACCTTGCTAAACATCTCAGTGACCCTTTTGGTAACAACTTGCTCACTGTCATTTCTGCTTCTGCTGAGAGGGCTCCTACTCTCTAATCAATCTTCTTCCTCTTTCTCTCTTTTCCAATACATCTTAATGAGACTCATCATCATCAAGGCATTTTCACATTGTTCAATTGCCCAGTTTTTTAAGTTTATCCTGCTGCAGTGTGATGGAATTTGAAATGTTTGAGTCTGAAAAATGCTGAATCATCCCCAATTTGCCTAAAACTTCAGCATCAGATATCTGTTAAGTACATAAATTGGATAACTCTCAAATCATAAAATTTAGTGGACCAACTATTCTAGTCTCCGTATGGAATCAACTTATAATCATGAAATCGACTCAATCATCAGATCATAGTTTATAAGTTTATCACCCTAGCCCATTCCCATTTTGGGCGGAACAAATTTATTAATTCTTTGATTCTGGTTAATAAAAGGGATTTTGAACAAAGAAATAGATTAAGAAAGAAATTATGACTTCAATTTAAGGGTTTGAGGGAGAGAGAAGAGAAAATTGAATTTGACAATAAGTCAACCAAAAATGATTATGTATGTAAATTCATTGAATTTTATCGAACAAAAGTCGCATCATGTGACCCACAAAAAACCAAAGAATGTGTTTTCAAGTTCCATCTACCAACAAAGGCAGTAATAAAAATGAAGATTGTGATGGAACAATACAAGTGGTCTCCCAAATTGAATGGTAATTTACTAATTTGTTTATACTTAAATTTTGTCCCTTAGTAATTCCCTCACACTACATGGCTTCAAATTTCACATGTATAAGAAAATAATCAAAACATGTTCTCTAGCAAGAAAGTAGAGGGGCTCAAACTTCAAATACAAGTGACAAGTTATATTAACAAGTTCAGTACAAGCTAACCTAATCTTCATATGATCTTTCATGCCACAAAAACACAAACAAAAATGGATTTGTGTGGAGACAAAGATCCAATAAGAGATTGACATCTAGACATTAATAAGAAATTTTAGTACAAACCCAATCCAGTATAGCCAATATGTGGCTCCCAAACTTGCAAGAAACTCAGTAATCCTTTATCATATTGATTTATTTCCGATTTGTTGACACATGTGAGAGAAGTTCACTTTAGTTTTGAATTTGGGACATCATCTAAGAATTTTTTGTATTTATTATCTAGTTTTTGGATAAACATATGACATTAATGTTTTTCTTTTATATTTCTATATAGAAAAATCAATAATAAAAATTTCATAAGTTACAGCTAAGTTTAGTTTAGCCCATTATGGTTTGGCGGCCCAAAGAGTAGAGACAGGCCGTTGAGTGGGCTTAAGCTTACACTTTTAAAAGCAGATAAGAGAAAAATCTATGGACATCTTTATGGCCCAAAAAATGTATGGACATCAAACTTTGGAGTTTCAAGATAAATTATAATATTTATGTTTAAAAAAAAGATAAATTATAATATTTATTTTGTTTATTTTGAATAAAATAATAATAACAATATGGTTGAAATAAACTTCTAACAATATATACTTGATTTCACAAGAAAAAACAAATAAATAATTTTACTTGAATTTAATGTTGTTATATCAAATGTCTAAACTAGAAAGTACTTGGTGTAACTTCTTAATTAAGAGGTCTGAAGTAAGGTAGTCGAGATCTAGATTTAAATCGTAAGATCTTAAGATCTTGCAAGGAAATTTCTAATTAAATCGGGTGCAAGATTGTTTTTGAGCAAGATCATGGTAAGATTAAGATAGTTATTTTGCTCGTAAGATCGTACGATTTCACTGATCCTACATTTTTTTTTGAAGTTTTTTTAAAGAAAAGGTCCAAAATGCTGCTTTTTGGGACTTTTTTAATTCAGGGTCCAAAATGTTCCATTTTAAACACCCAAAAATTGAAAACTTTAAGTTTGTTGTTCGAATATTGAACTTAACTTGTAGTTCTTCAGGATGTGAACGTAATTGGAGTACTTTTAAGAGGGTAAAAAACTTTAAACATGACTTCTTTTTTACAAATCTTATTATTTTATTCTCTTTCTATAATTAAGTTAATTATTTATAACCATTCATTATTTAGGTTCACACGAAGAGAAGGAATCGTATGATACAAAATAAGATGAATGAGTTGGTTTATATTATGTTTAATCGAAAATTTAAAGGGAAAAGAACTAACTATGAGGGAACTTAACAACATAGAAGATCTTTCTTCTGATGATGAATGGATCACTGAGAATAATGAAAAAAGAGATGAAGACATAGATGAAGTAGAAGACGAAGTCTTTAAAGTTCAAAAAGTATAAAATGTTGAACCTCGAGGCACTGTTGATGATTTGAAGATTCCCAGTGGATGAAATAAAAATGAGAGACATTGATGATGATTTTGATGTGTGATATATGCTTGGATGAACTTTTGGATTATGGTCTCAATTTGTAATGTTATTCATGGTTGTTAACTTGTTTTTGTTAGTTTTTTACTAAACTTATGATAAACATTTTATACATCTTGATAATTAGATAATTACACGTTGAGACTATAAATTGATGATGTTAGATAAGGATCTTGAGACATGTTAATAAGATGAATTTATGACTTATGAATTTATATATATATATATATATATATTAGTAATTGTTTATATGATTTATATAATATTTTTTTTTAAAGAAAATTCATAGGATCTTACAATCCTTGATTCGATCTTGCGATTTGATCTATCTTATGCCTCTTCCGATCTTGGGTAAGATCTCGATCTTGACTATGAAGTATATTTTGATGATCAAACTTAATGGAAATAGCTGTAATTTACTAAAAACTAATAAATTAAAATAAACTATATTTTTGAAAGTTATTATATATATAAAGTTAGGGGTGAGCAAACTAACCCACCAACCCGCGAGCCCGCAGAACTCAACCCAACCTGCAGCTATGGGTTGGGTTGGTTTGGGTTCTCGGGTTGGTTTGGGCTCAAAATTCTTAACCCGCACACTTGCGGGTTGGGTTGCGGGTTCGGAGTTTTTCAACCCAACCCAACCCAACCCGTGAGCCCGCATATAAATACTTTTATTTTTTTTATACATATTTACGTATTTTTATATAAATTTGGTATGTTTTCTTATGTATTTATGTTATTTCTTCTTTATAAATAAGATATTTTGATTTTAAAATTTACATAATTACATATATGTATTACATTTATATATGTTATGGAATATATTTTAATTGATTTATATTTATATATATATATAATTTATGTTTTTTTAACTTTTTTTATGTGTAAATTTTTTTATTCACTACTCACAAATTTATAATAATATTTTTTTGTTATGAAAATTATAAAAAAAAAATTTACAAACTCAACCCACGGGTTCAACCCACGGGTTCAACCCAATCCAACTCGCAACTCTGCGGGTTGGGTTGGTTCGGGTTGAGTTTTAAAAATTATAAAAGTCAACCCAACCCGCAGATTGATGTGCGAGTTGGGCTGAGATTTTCCTTCAACCCGTGCTCACCCCTAATAAAGCATGACATTTGTAAAAAAAAAGAAAGCATGACATTTAGCTATACCTTTGTAAAGTGTGGACTCAACACAGCCTTTTCTGCATGGGCATCAATTACAACTTTATGCTAGTCATTTTTTTTTCCTTTTTGGTCCCTTTATTTCCCCCATCCTTTCTTTTTCACACTTTTCCATAGTGCCAATGGAATTAATTCTAATTAAGCTTTCTGCATATTCATTCAGAAAGAGATTCTGTGTTTTCTCTTCATGCATGCATGTTGATGTTGACTTTAAGCAATAATACACACACACATACATATATTAATTTTAAAAGATCCACCATTTAACTTGTTTGTTTAAGGACATAACATTTCACCATCCACACATGCAAATGCCATTAAGAGACAAACAAAAGCTTCCAAGAAATTTGGCTTCATTTGTAAGAGAATTCCATGAGTAGTAGTATATGCCATGCTTATGCAAAACAAAAAAAAAACACCTAATTTTACATATTAATATATATCATTTATAAAAGGGAGAAAACTGTAAGTAGGGTTATTTATATTTTTATTATCAAGTTTATTAATTATAGGATAAGACATAAGTTTAAAAAATATGCATAACTTCTCTCTCTTATGATTGACCATTTTAAAAGGTTTTTATCAAATGTTTTATTTTTTTAATTTAATGATAAATTTCATAGCTAAAATACAGAAAAGTTGATATGAATCTAATTATTTTATAAAATTTGTTCATAAATAAATGAGAGGTTCAACAATTATAAATTACAATAATTTATGAATTTGCATGTATACTCAAAATTGGCCAATGATACTTCAATGATAAGTCACATGCATTGGAAATAAAATGAAATATAATAGATGCATGTCATTGTCATGACTCATGGCCATGGAACATAAATTAATTAATTTTGATCTAAGTTTTTTTTCTTATCTCGTATTATTCTCTTCATTAATCGAAACAACATTTTCTAGGAGGATAGAAGCGTACTATACGCAAAGTTTAAATTTAATTGAAGAAAAAAACTCTTCGTTATTTGATTTTTCTCAGTCCAAACATATTTTAAATTCTTTCAAATTTTATCTTCTACCATTTTCCTTTCTTTATTTCTTAACCCCAAAAATTAAATAAAATCTTTATTTGAATTTGATTATTTATCTTCTTTGTACTACTTACCAAACCATTTTCCCAATCAACTTTTTAGTTTGTGTACAGATTATTGGCTCGTCAAAATTAAGGTTTATTTTTTTAAAAAAATAAACCAATCATTCGATGATTTTAAAAGTTCAATATATAATTAGTTTTATACTTAGAAGATTAAAATATACAATTTAATTTTGAAAAAATTAAAATTATACTTATTAGTCTTTTTTATAACTAAAATATAAATTGTTTGATTTTTTCAAAAACTCATAAGTACATTATTTGTTTTTCTTTAACATGTTAACTCGGTTATCTTTCATGGAACAACTTTATTCTTTCTATATACAATATATAATAAATTTATTATCAAATATATTGAAGCCAAATTACATAAAATATATATATATATATATAGTCACGATTGAGGGCATTGGCGTGGTTGGCGTCGGTGCAGCGGAAGCGGAAATGACGATAAAGCTACAAACCACTAAACAATTCCAAAACAGAAAAATGGAATACAATACTTTCGCCCAATTGCCCAAGGATTTAAATAACAATGTCTAACTAGTATTATTGCATCAATCAAAGAATACAACTATACAACCTCTCACAACTCACAAAAGAGGTAAAGACATTGTCTTATAAAATTTGGGTACAAGAAGCACTAATAAAATGAGCCTACAAAATATATGTAGGGCAATATTCTCTCAACAGACCCTAAAACAATATATTCAACTCACAAGCTTCCTCCAACAAATACCCAAATCTCCAAGCACAAATAAAGTTGAGACAACAAGGAAAACGCACAAAACAGAGCAGCAATTCAAGACCCAATCGGAATACCTAAATCATCTCCAATCCAAAAACTGACCGTGGGATATAAAGAACAAAATGTCCGAAACATAACCTCAAAATTTCAGCTCAGTCGGAGAAGATCTCACCGTTGGATTTTTCCGGCAATGGACGTCGTTCAGGAAGTTTGGATAGGACGCTCCTTGAACTTCCAAAATCCGTTTCTACCAAACCAAAGCTCCAATCGAAAAAATGACCGTAGGATATCAAGACTAGGATGTCAAGAACATACACTCCAAATTTCAACTTGATCGGATAAGGTTTCACCGTTGGATTTCGCCGGAAGTAACTGCTGCCAGAGAAAAACAGTTTCTAGGTTTTCTCTCTCTCACACTATGCGTTTTTCTTCCTCTCTACTCTTTTCTTGGTTGGCTCCCCACACACTCTACACCAGCAAAGAAACCCTAGCTGCTGGGGCAAAGTCTTGGGCTGAGTTGAGAATGGGCCTTCACTTGGAGTGACCAAGCCCAACAAATCTCCCCCTCACGACAATGAAGGAGGCTCCATCAAACCAGCCCTGCTACAACACAATTGGTGTTTCAATTTTGGGAGTATCTTCGTCATCATATCCGACCCATTCTCATCGGTATGAATTTTGGCAAGTTCAAGCATCTTCGACTCAAGCACATGTCGAATCCAATGATACCTCACGTCTATGTGTTTAGACTTATAGTGAAATGTAGGATTCTTACCAAGATGTATAGCGCTCTGGTTGTCACAAAACAACAAATATCGATCTTGCTTAAACCCAATCTCTAACAAAAATTTCTTCATCCACAAGAGTTCCTTACAAGCTTCAGTAGCTGCTATAAACTCAGCTTCAGTAGTAGAAAGAGCCACACACTTTTGCAACTTAGATTGCCAAGACACAGCTCCCCCTACAAAGCAAACCATATAACCAGATGTGGACTTTCTAGAATCAATATCTCCTGCCATATCTGCATCAGTATAGGCAACTAAAAGAGGATTTTCACTTCCAAAACATAATGACATACTAGAAGTTCCTCGGAGATATCTCATGATCAACTTAACTGCATTCCAATGCTCTTTGCCGGGATTGGAGAGAAATCTGCTAACAACTCCAACAGCATAGGCTATATCAGGCCTTGTGCAAATCATAGCATACATCAAACTACATACAGCTGAAGCATAAAGAACATTCAACATTTGTTCCTTCTCTCTTTCAGTGGATGGACATTGTTTAGAGCTCAACTTGGTGTGACTACCAAGTGGAGTACTGATAGCCTTCGCCTTACTCATGTTGAACCTATCAAGCACCTTCTCAATATATCTCTCTTGAGATAGCCACAATTTTCCAGTCTTCCTGTTACGCGTGATTTTCATGCCAAGGATCCTCTTCGCTGGTCCTAAGTCCTTCATAGCAAAGAATTGACTCATATCTTTCTTAAGCTTGTCAATCTTGAACTTATCACGACCAACTATCAGCATATCATCCACATAAAGCAATAAAATAAGAAAATCACCTTCTGGAAAATTCTTCACAAACACACAATGGTCTGAAGTTGTCTTTCCAAAGCCATGCTCACACATGAAAGACTCAAACTTCTTATATCATTGTCTCGGTGCCTGCTTCAACCCATAGAGACTTTTCTTCAGACGACAAACAAGGTTTTCCTTACCTTTAACTTGAAAACCCTCAGGCTGTTCCATATAAATTTCTTCCTCTAAATCACCATGGAGAAAAGCAGTCTTCACATCCATTTGCTCAATCTCTAAATCTTGACTTGCTGCTAAGCCAAGAACAGCACGAATGGATGACATCTTCACAACGGGAGAAAAGATTTCATCAAAATCAACTTCCTTCTTCTGACTGAAGCCTTTGACAACAAGCCTTGCCTTATACTTGGGAGACGTGGCATGCTCATCTACTTTCAACTTATACACCCACTTGTTCTTCAAGGCTCTCTTACCCTTAGGAAGCTCAACAAGCTCATAAGTATCATTGTCAAAGAAAGACTTCATCTCTTCCTGCATAGCACTGAACCACCCATCACTGTGTTCATCAGTTACAGCCTCCTGAAAACTTTCAGGTTCTCCCCCGTCACACAATAACACATATTCTGATGAAGAATACCTTGTAGACGGCCGACGCTCTCTACTAGATCATCTTAAATGAGCATCTAGCTCTCCAACTAACTGATCATCTGGTTCAGAAATATCATCATCAGCAGGAACATACACATCACCTGTATCAGGTGCATCACCTTGCAAGTCATTACACACTCGATCTTGCAAGATAGGCGGACCAATGTCATAACTCGTAGAATCACCACTTTGAGTTCTTGACTTCTCAGGTCCCTTGTCAATATCCTCAATGGTATGGTCTTTAAAGAATACGACATCTCTACTCCTGACAATCTTCTTCTCCTTAGGATCATAAAGTTTGTACCCAAACTCATCAAGACCATAACCAAGAAAAATGCACTGCTTGGTTTTGGCATCAAGCTTTGACCGCTCATCCTTAGGAATATGAAGAGAAACTTTACAACCAAATACCTTCAAATGCCCATAGGAGACATCTTTCCCGCTCCAAACTTTCTTTGGAACATCTTGTTGTAAAGGAACACACGGAGATAGATTAAGGAGATAAGCCGCAGTGTGTAAAGCCTCAGCCCAAAAAAGTTTTGGTAACTTGGCATGGGACAACATGCATCTAACTCTCTCAACAAGTGTTCTATTCATTCTTTCTGCCACACCATTTAACAGAGGAGTCTTCGGTGGAGTGAACTGGTGTCGAATACCATGACTTTTGCAGTAGTCATCAAAAGGACCTCTAAATTCACCACCGTTGTCAGTTCCGATGCACTTCAACCTTCTTCTAGTTTGCCAACACTGGCATGAAAGTTCTTAAAAACATCAAACACTTGATCTTTGGTCTTCATAGTGTACACCCAAACTTTCCTGGAATGATCATCAATGAAAGTAACAAAGTACACTGAACCACCAATAGATTTAGTACTCACAGGGCCACAAACATCAGAATGCACCAAGTCTAAAATATGAGATGATCTGTGAGGAGGTGAACTTTTAAAAGATGCCCTTGCTTGCTTTCCAGCTAAACAATGTTCACAAGGTTGCAAATTCATACCTTTTACACCTGAGAGCATATTCTTCCTCACTAGAATATCAAGCCCTTTAGGACTCATATGACCGAGCCTTTTATGCCACAGTTCTGTACACTTTTCTTCTTCAACAACATTAGCTAAGCCTTCACATAGCTTAGCTTGCATAAAGTAAAGATTACGCTCCTTCTTGCCACGTGCTACAACCAAAGACCCCTTGGTAAGCTTCCACTGACAATTTCCAAAATTGTTGCAATACCCATCATCATCAAGCCATGGAACTGAAATCAAATTAAGCCTGATATCTGGAGCATGCCTCACACCTTTAAGGATCAACTGCGTACCATTGGAAGTCTGTAAGCACACATCTCCTCTGCCAATGATCTTGGACGAGCCATCATTTCCCATCCTCAAGACACCGAAATCACCCGGTGTATATGATGAGATAAAATCTTTCCTTGAAGTGCAATGAATAGTTGCACCACTCTCAATCACCCAGCTGGAGTCATGGCAAGAATAGTTCAAAATATCTTCACCAATAATAACAAAGAATTCTTCAACTGCAACAGTACTTTGCTCACCTGCTTCTTCCCTTTTATTATGATCATCTCTTTTCTTGGATTTGCCCTTTTTCTTCTCTCTTTTCAATTTCCAGCAAAATTTCTTTATATGCCCGGATTCACCTCTTTTCTTGGATTTGCCCTTTTTCTTCTCTCGTTGCTTCTACCTCTAACAACCAAACTAGAAGCTGACTCATTGGATCTTGTAGATGGAAGTTCATTATCCAATTTGTCTTTACTCAATAAAGAGGACTTAACATCATCAAATCTAAGCTCCGATCGACCATAAATGATTGTCTCTCTAAAATGCTTATACGATGAAGGCAATGAACATAACAACAACATGGCTTGATCTTCTTCCTCAACTTTCACATCAACATTTTTCAAGTCATTAACCAAAGAAATAAACTCACTTATATGAGCTTTAATGGATGTACCTTCAGACATTCTCAAACTGAAGAGACGTTGCTTCAAGACTAGTCGGTTTGCCAAAGACTTAGTCAAATACAACTCCTCAAGCTTCACCCACAAATCTGCTGATGTCTTCTCTGAAAGAACCTTTTGTAGAACATCATTACTGAGATTCAATTGAATAGCAGTGAGAGCTTTATCATCCATCTCATTCCATTCATCCTCACTCATTGTTGCGGGTTTCTTTGATTTTCCGAACAAAGCCTTCTTCAGGCCATTTTGCGTTAATTCCAAAATAGAAAAATGGAATACAATACTTTCGCCCAATTGCCCAAGGATTCAAATAACAATGTCTAACTAGTATTATTGCATCAATCAAAGAATACAACTATACAACCTCTCACAACTCACAAAAGAGGTAAAGACATTGTCTTATAAAATTTGGGTAGAAGAGGCACTAACAAAATGAGCCTTCAAAATATATGTAGGGCAATATTCTCTCAACAGACCCTAAAACAATATATTCAACTCACAAGCTTCCTCCAACAAATACCCAAATCTCCAAGCACAAATAAAGTTGAGACAACAAGGAAAACGCACAAAACAGAGCAGCACTTAAAGACCCAATCGGAATACCTAAATCATCTCTAGTCCAAAAATGGACCGTAGGATATAAATAAAAAAATGTCCGAAACATAACCTCAAAATTTCAGCTCAATCGGAGAAGATCTCACCATTGGATGTTTCCGGCAATGGACGTCGTTCAGGAAGTCTGGATAGGACGCTCCTTGAACTTCAAAAATCCGTTTCTACCAAACCAAAGCTCCAATAGAAAAAATGAACGTAGGATATCAATATGTCAAGAACATACCCTCCAAATTTCAGCTTGATCGGAGAAGGTTGCACTGTTGGATTTCGCCAGAAGTGACTGCTGCCAGAGAAAAACAGTTTCTAGGTTTTCTCTCTCTCACACTATGCGTTTTTCTTCCTCTCTACTCTTTTCTTGGCTAGCTCCCCACACCACTCTACACCAGCAAAGAAACCTTAGCTGCTGGGGCAAAGTCTTGGGCTGAGTTGAGAATGGGTCTTCACTTGGAGTGACCAAGCCCAACAACGATTACCACAGTGATAGGGATATTAGTCATATGACTTCAAAATAAAGTCTTAAGAAGTTTTCTATTAATTAATTTATTATTTGATATTGTATTATTTTTGTGATTTCTACACATTTTAAAAGTGTGTTCTTTAGGAGATGGTTCAATATTATCATGATAATATTTAGCAGATACCCATTTTGTTAACAAGGCATGGGTATCTGCTAAATATTATCATGATAATATTAAATCATCTCCTAAAGATACCACTCAACCCTCCTGGGTATGGAAATGTGTTTGTTCCCCTCGCAGTTTAATCACTCAATCTCTATGGTGGCGCATTGGTAATAGTCAGTCTGTTCCATCATCTTCTCCTTTTTGGTGGTCAGGACAAGCTCTACCAAATGCCTCTCATACTGCGCCTTCAGAATTGAGATTTTATGATATTCCAGTTTGGAATTCTTCACTGATTCTAAATAATTTCCCTTCTTATGTGGCCTCATGTATTCTTGCTACTCTGTTGTCTAAATGTAATATACCAGATAGATGTATTTGGACAACAGATATATCTGGCAATTATACGACTGCAAAAGGCTATAATGTTCTTTTTGAACAGCTTTCTTCACTGCTTGGAAATAATAGCAATATTCAATGGCAAGTCTGGAAACATCTTTGGAAGCAGAAAATCCTTATGCGTCTGATTATCTTCCTTTGGAAAGTTTTCAATGATGCATTGCCAACTCAATCCATTCTCAATCATCATCATGTTCAACTTCCACAAGAATGTTCTCTTTGTGATTCAGGGGAATCATAATCAATTCACCATCTTCTTTTTTCTTGTCCTTTTGCACGTGCTGTATGGTTTGGTTCTCCGTTGAATCTCCGCTACGATCAGATTTCAGATCAAATTTTCAAAAATTGGTTATTTGACTGCCTTCTTCAAGATGAACAACAAAACAGTCATAATTATGGCCACTTGGTGTTCTTCCTATCCTACGAAATTTGGTTCACTCGCAATCAAAAGGTTTTTCGGAAAGCTGAGATTCATCCGTCTTCAACAATCTTGCAGGCTATTCACAACTATAATGCTAATTCTAGTGCAAGATTAAAATTCCCTCGACATTCCTTATTACCAATTCGTCAATCTCCTCGTCAGGATCAACCACTTTTTTGGAAGACAACGGAAATCTCCTAGCTTCTCCAGCTTCTAACCTTTTACTTTTCTTCTCAAAGTCTCAATGCAGGTGTTTTTATGTCTCTGTGTTCATGCAGGATACTTTTATAAAAAATATTCAGGTACATCGCACCACAGACAATCGTTTTAAACTATCTGGCGGTCTTGGAGCCTTAAGACAGATTCTTCATCAAACAGATCATGCACTCCAGCACCAGCTTAACATTTTCACCTCATCTCCTGGCATTACTAAAGCCATTAAATCTCAACTTTGTCTTCATTATCAACTTCAAACAATCTAGCAAGACTGCATCCGCCTTCTTCAATCTTCCTCTGTCAGTTTCTATAAGTTTGGCGCATCTACTGAACACTTGTTATCTTTTCTTCGTCATTACATTTTAGCTCATGGTTTGTATAATCACGACTCTATCTCGGTCTTGTACTAGTTCTGTTTGTTCATCAAAAAAAGAAGTGTGTTCTTTAGAATAAAAATAGAAATTTGATCAAGAAAGTATTTTCTATTTGGAAAATTAATTTAATCAATACTTTTATCATTATTAATATGCTTGAATATATTTTAAATATTTTTTATATAATCAAGTATTCGAATGGTTATGTAAACAAATATAAATAATTAAATATATATAGCTTATAGTTTAAGTTAAAATAATTATGTAGTTGATACTTGATAGTTTTAATTAAGTAAGCATTTTCTCAAAAAATTTTAAATTAATTTTTGTTCAGTGCTTCTACAGAAGTCAAATCTCATCACAAAAAAAAAATTGTTGCTAAAACAAAATGAAAAAGGTAACATTTTTATTCACAAAAACTTGGCCAATTATTTTCTTATCAAAATAAAATCGATAAATTATAGTTTCTTGTATATAAATCTTAATCTGATATACTTTAAATTTTTTCTCCCTAACTTAAATGCATCATTTTATAAATAAATAAAATGTTAATTTATTCATGTATTTTTAATTAAATTATTGTATGTCTCGTGTTGGAGGCATTGTTGCCTCCAAGAATTCATGCATAATAAGCACAACCACAAAACAACACACTCTCTCTCTATATATATGAGTAGCTATAGGACCATCCTTGGACACCAAGTAGTGAAGCTATAACAATTCCAAGGCCTCAAAAGCATCAACAATATAATGTGCTGCTCATATTCTAATTTATAAATACTCATTTTTCCTTTCATTCTATGTTAGTTATTTTGGACTCAATTTTTTATGCTAAACTAAAAAAATCATCCATCTACAACAACGACAACAATCAAAATCTTTTTTACACTAGGTAGGGGTAACTATATAAATCAACTTCTATCTTTACACATTTTCACAGTTAGGTTATTAATGGATAAATATTTTCAAATAGTTTCTCTAATAATTTTCTTTAGTCTTCATCTTTTCTGGATTATTGAACTATCACCCATTTGGGCCACTTTACATACCGAGGTCTCCATAACTCTTCTTTGTACATATCCAAATCACCTAAGACGTGTTTCTACCAACTTCTCTATAATTGGTGTGATCTCATTCCTTATCTTATCTTATCTTATCTCCATTCACATCTCAATCACGTTAAGTTTCTACTCATGTTGTCATTTTATTACTCAACATTCATTATCATACAGTAAAGCATGGTGAATGAAATAGAAAAGGCCTAAGAGATTAAAAATATTATTTTTTCTGCCGAATTAAAAATATTATTTAATTACACTTCATTATATTCAAATAAATACTACACTTCAACTTGAGTAGTGAACAGCTGTTAGTACACATCAGTGCTCAATATTAATTCCCTTTAGTTGATCAAATTTGAGGTTAATTATCTCTTAATTAATTAACTAATCCAACCATAGTACAGAGAAGCAGTTAGTCACTTGACTTCATACTTTTTTCTTCGTAGAAACTTTACTCCATACTTTACAATGATTTATTTATTAAAGAAATAAAATAATTAATATATATAAAGCAATTTTTTTTTTAATCTACCACGGTCAGATTCTCTGTGGAATCTGTCCTTCCCAAAGACAAAAAGAAGAAAGGAAATGAACCCAAATGGGCCATACATTATGGTTTTTTCCCATTTAACTTTTCTCACAAGCTAATAATACCAATTATACAAATAGTACTTTTGTCTCTCATCACTATATATAATTCTTTTTTTTTTCACTAATATTTAATCAAATGTTAGTTACTATGTGGTCCTTTTTTGCCATATTTGCAATTGCTGGATTGCAGTCACAGCTATATCATCATTTCCATTGTCATATTATTCACTGGTCCAGTTCAATTATTTGATAAGAGTAAGGAAATATTCTCTCATCTCATGAGTTTTGTGTATTTTTTTTTTAAATTTTTTAGTTAAATTCATGATTTAATTCTTCAAATGCTATTTTTCCACTATGTGTATCTACATTATTTGATATGATAGCTTTCACATAATTCCTTTTGTGTATCACTTATTGCAGAGCGTGTTTCTTTGGATATGTTTGTGACCATATATACCCATATACCCCTAACTTTTACATCAAGTTAGTTTATTTGTAAGAAATATTTAGAAAAATATAAAAATATAAAGATAAAAACTAAATATTTTGTTATAAATAATCTTACAGAGAATTAAATCTCTTTAAAACTTCATTTCTCAATCTTTAAATAACATCAATATTTTTATTTTTATTTTAAAATAAAATTTAATAACTATTCATAAATTTCGAAAATAAGTGTTTTATAATATTTTCTTATATTAATGTTCGGATTCTCTAAACTATTAGTGTTTTTTTTTGTCATTATTGTAGTGATTTAATTTGAACAAGCGGTATTGTTGAAGCCTGAAGGGCACAAACACATGGCCTGGAAATATAGTTATGTAACTTATGTTAGGACTTAGGAGAAAGGTAAATGAATACTTTTTCGTCTTTAAATTTCATATTATTTTTTTATTTTGTTCTTAAAGTTTTATATTTTAGTCAAATTTATTTTTTAATTTAATTATTTTATCTAATAAATTGATAACAGATATTATTGTGATTTTTAATCTGGATTGAATTTTAAATTTTTGCTTAAGAATTTTATATTACGTGTCATTAGTTACATAAAATCTACTATTAATTTACTAAATGAAATAAGAACACAGAATAAAATTGATTAAAATATAAAATTTTTAGACAAATTTGAGAATAAAAGAAACTTTTGGGACAATTAAAAATTAGAGAAAACTAACTTTTTGATGCCCCAATTGTTAGTGAGTATTTGGTCCCTGAATTGTGGGAAACTACAACTCAGTCCCTCAATTGTACACCTCCGTCTACATTTTGGTCCCTCAGGTGTGGTCCGTCAGTCATGGAGCTATTAAGTGATGATGTGTCACTGAGGTGGCCGTTAAATGCTGAGTTGGCATCCAAATAATATATTCAACTCATTTTTTATTTTACACCTCATCAAAATCAATTAAAATGGGACCAAATATAAAATTCCCTCAAGAGTGATAAATCATTTTTTATTTTACACTACAAGGGAGGTTTGAGATATTGTTGCTGTCGGGATATATATGTGGGAGGAGGGAGATTTTGTGAGAGTTTGGCGGAGGAGAAGATGGAAGTGGTGGCGAGAGAGACAAGGGGAAGAAGTGAAGTGAAACTCATTAGTTTTTCATTTTTATTTTTTTTAATTTAGTTATATTGGCTTAGCTGTAAAATGAAATAGGAATAAAATAGGTCACTGGGCAGTCAACTCAGCATTTAATGGCCACCTAAGTAGTTAACAGTGACACATCATCACTTAACAACTCCATGACTGATAGACCACACCTGAGGGACCAAAATGTAGACGGAAGTGTACAATTGAGGGACTGAGTTGTAGTTTTCCACAATTCAGGGACCAAATCGTTGGCTCAGTAACAATTGAGGGACCAAAAAGTAGGTTTTCTCTAAAAATTACAATTAAAATTTAGGTAGAGACACAATATTTATTGAGTCCTTTCTCTTTCATTCCTTTTCAAATTTTTGTACCAAATATTATGCTCATATTCCTCACTAAACAATTTTGTTTATCTATTTTGAGAATATACCAAAAGAAAGGTCCAAAAATAATGTGATTGTACCAAGTACTACAACTTATATATATATAAGGCAATGTATCACATAAAATCGTTCATTTCAGATAAAAAGTTTCCCTCGTAGTGTTTAACTTGAATTCATGACTTCAAAGATTATTTTGGAGATAAATTTTTCTCCAAAACTCTAACAATTTTTCTATCTATTGACATGACATATTTATTATTTTCTTATAAAAATTATATAAATATAAAAAAACACCATGTGACAGTTATAGTATTTTGTAAATCATATTTATCTGTTGGTTTACAAAATACTATTATGTTTAAAATATCTCATTATAAAGGTTGAAGTTTTCAAATTAAATTCCAACTAAAAATTACAAAATAGCAACGAACTTGCTAACGTTAGTGTGGCAGAAAAAATAAATTGAATTCCATGTAAACTTTTTTTTTTTTTTCATAAAAGAAGAACTTAAATTAAAGGGAACAAGAGTTTAGATACATCAATCAATACCTACAGGTCGTGGCACAGCCACTCCACAAAAATCAGCATAACAAAGAGAGCTGATAAAACTAGGCATTAAATCAAAAGATACAAAAGCTGATCTCTCCTTCAAAGCACACTTAGCCAAAGCATCCGCACAACTGTTGCCTTCACGGAGCACATGCTGAACTGAAATTTGTTGGAACTGAGCGAGTTTTGATTTGATAACATGAACAATAGGATAAAAATGATGAGAGTCATATTGTTGAGAGAAAATAAGGTCAATTGCAATTTTGCAATCTGATTCAACAACAACATTAGGTAAGAGTAAACTTTGAGCATGTTGAATACCAAGCAAGATAGCCCAAAGCTCAGCCAGTAAGCTACAACCATAGCCCAAAAAACACATAAAACCAGCAGTCCAATTTCCAGAATCATTTCTAATAATACCCCCAGCAGATATAGGTCCCAACCCATTACTGTCAATAATACAAGATCCATCCGTATTAATCTTGTGCCACTGCAATGGAGGAGGATGCCATTTAACATATAGAGTAGTACTCAATAAGGGACTAGAATTCAGATTTGCAACAGAACACCACTCCAAAGCATGATAAAGGGCAAGAGATACAATGGAATTAAAGCAAAAAGGGGCATTTTGGAACACTTTGAGATTTCTAGCCATCCAGAGATACCAAACACTGTAAATAAACATGGTACCATGATTTGAACCCCCAATAGAAAGAGAGTTACAGGAAGCATTTAACATAAGCCACAAAGAAAAATCAGCATTAGGAACTAACACAATGGAAGATTTGTTCGCTTCCCAAAAAAGACGAGCCATGTCGCAGTCCTTTAAGATGTGTTGAAGGGTCTCAGGGTGATTACCACAAAGAGCACACAAAGGAGAAATATTTATACCTCTGTAGACCAAGTTGGCAGCACAAGGCAACGCATTATGAATAATCTTCCAAAGAAAAAACCTTTTCCTAACATGACAATTGGCGTTCCAAATCCAATTGAAACTATAGTTGCTCCTAGGAAAAACAGAATCAGACAATTGATGGCAAGCAAGATGATATGCAGATTTGAGACTGAAAAGGCCATTAAGATTGTATCTCCAAACTGTCTTATCATCACTTTGAAAGTAAGGGGCATGGGGGATAGCAAGGATGCTATTAACAATGTTATCGGGTAACACAAAAGAGACTTTAGACCAGTCCCAACCACCATTATAAGATAAAACATCTGAAACTTTAAGATCAGAGTCATCAACATTTAAAGGCCCCATAACAGATCTGGAAATAGGGCCGATGTTACACCAAGAGTCATGCCAAAAGGAAGAATTTCTGCCAGAAAAAATGAGCTTATGAGAACCCGCATCTACAATAGGTTTGCCTCTAATTAAGCCTTTACCAATCACAAACTGAGCACATGGTCTAAGTTTCAGCCTATAATTACACAACATCGCCCAGACAGTAGAGTTATCAAGATGAAGGACTCTCCAAAGAAGCTTAGCGAGAAACGCATTATTTCTTTCAAAAGTTTTACAAATACCAAGACCTCCATCTTTCTTAGACTGACAAATTCTATCCCAACTAATAAGATGAATTTTATTATTTCCCATGCCATCTTTCCACAGAAAATTTCTCAAAGCTTTGTCTATAGAAAGGCACACAGACTTAGGAATGGGGAGACACTGCATGTAATATGCCAAGGTAGCTGAACAAACAGAATTTATGAGAGTGATTTTACCAACAGCAGAAAGAGACTTAGACCTCCAAGAATCCAGATTACGCAAAACTTTATCCAACAGAAACTTATAATTCGAAACTTTATTGGAAATTCCGAGAGGGAAACCAAGGTATCTCCCAGGGGAAGAGGTCGCTTTAAGACCAAAAAGAGACTCGGCAGCGGAGATATCTAGATTGGAACAATTCCTAGACATCCACAAAAAAGATTTATTCATGTTGATGGATAATCCAGAGCAATTAACAAACAGATGGAGAGCTCTAACTGCGGCATCAAGGTTTGGTGGGTCATTTCTAACAAACAAAATGACATCATCAGCATAAAACAAATGTGAGATTTTGATGTTTTTTAACTTGAAAGGTTTCCAGGCACCCGAAGACACGTCCATATAAAATAAAAGCAAATCAATGAAGACAGAGTGGTGTCAGGATGTCAGAAACTATGGACATCACAAATTTGACCACAAATGCCAAAAAGAAAAATACTTGTTTTTTTAATTAAATAAAGCTTTACTTTTATTTCGTTTTACCCATGGGATTAACACTTGTAATTGTTCTAAATTTGTATACTATTTTAAAGGAATTTGATAAAAAAAAAAAAGAGGTTCTGCAAGAAATGTTATAATTTAGACAAAAGCTTTCGGCAAGAAAAAAAATTTAGACAAAAGTATTTATTTAGTCCTTAAATTTACATTATTTGTTAATTTTGTGTCTATTTTTTATGATTAATTTTATTTTCAAAATTTCACATCTTGATCATTTTTATCCTTATACTAACTTCTTTAAACTTTTTTTAAAAACAATATTAATAATTAATACAAAGTTTAGGGACAGAAGGTGATTTTGCCTATAATTTATATAAGAGAAGGATAACTTACATGTAATAATTATAATCGTTTTATAGTATTAAATTATTAAAAAAAATAGAAATTATATTGCAACTGTCATACTATAAAAAATACCATGTAAATATTAACAATGAGTAAAATAACTTTTCGGTCCCTGATTTATACACTCGCTGACAAATAGGTCCCTGAATTTTACCCATTGTACTAGCCGGTCCCCGAATTTTGCAAACGCTGCACTAATTGGTCCCTCCGTCATATTGGCGTTACAAAAATGCTGACGTGGCCATAACGGACGCTGATGTGTCCCGTTATGCGCTGACGTGTCCCGTTATCGCCACGTCAGATCCCGTTATATTCAAAAAAAAAAAAAGCTACCACGTCATAAAATAGTGACACATAAGCATTTTCTCATTGCACTTATAGGTCCTTGACCCATTTTTATTCCATTATTCTTAATTCCCCCTCTTTTTTATTATCTTCATTCGTTTTAGTCCCAAATCCTCAAAATAAAATTGTAAAGTGTCCCAAAACTCTTTCAAACATTTCAATTTAGTCCTTAAAAATATTAAAAACCCTAAACCCTAAACCTTAAAACCCCAAAC
>QANZ01054682.1:0-10546 GCA_003254925.1 Chamaecrista fasciculata | reverse complement strand
TTTCTTTTTATCATAGGACCAAAATATAAGAAAAAATAATAACTTAGGATTTAAAACAATTTTGCCCAAAACACAAAAAAGAAAAACCCACACGAATCAACCCTTCTTCTTCTTCCATGGCGGCACTTTCTTCTCCTTCTTCCCTCACTGCCGTCGATGGATCTTCAAATCACCACACCTCTTTCTTCTTCTTCAAATCACCACACCTCTTTCTTTCTCACGGATTCGGGCATGAACGTCGTGCTCAATAACTGCGCCGCTATAGAGGAATTATCCGTGAAGCGTCTCCGGGGAATCACCGATGGAGCTACGACGGAGGCCATTGGACCTGGTGTTGCAGCATCATCTCTCAAAACGATTTGCTTGAGGTGTGGTGATTTGAAGATCCATCGGCGGCAGTGAGGGAAGAAGGAGAAGAAGGTGCCGCCATGGAAGAAGAAGAAGGGTTGATTCGTGTGGGTTTTTCTTTTTTGTGTTTTGGGCAAAATTGTTTTAAATCCTAAGTTATTATTTTTTCTTATATTTTGGTCCTATGATAAAAAGAAAAGACTTTAATTTAAAAAAAAAATTAGAACTTTTGAGGAATGTAAAACAATTTTTGAAAACTTGAGGGATTAAAATGAAACTTTGAGTAAACTTGAAGGACCAAAATAGAACTTTGGCCTAAATTAGAATCTTTGAAAGAGTTTTGGGACACTTTACAATTTTAGGGTTTAGGGTTTAAAGTTTTTAATATTTTTTTAGGACTAAATTAGAATCTTTGAAAGAGTTTTGGGACACTTTACAATTTTATTTTGAGGATTTTGGACTAAAATGAATGAAAATGATGAAAAAAAGGGGAATTGAGAATAATGGTATAAAAATGGGTCAAGAACCTAATTGTTGAACTTAGACTTTTTTTTAGGGTTTAGGGTTTGGGGTTTTAAGGTTTAGGGTTTAAGGTTTTTAATATTTTTAAGGACTAAATTGAAATGTTTGAAAGAGTTTTGGGACACTTTACAATTTTATTTTGAGGATTTGGAACTAAAACGAATGAAGATGATAAAAAAGAGGGGGAATTAAGAATAATGGAATAAAAATGGGTCAAGGACCTATAAGTGCAATGAGAAAATGCTTATGTGTCACTATTTTATGACGTGACAGTTTTTTTTTTTTTGGAATATAACGGGATCTGACGTGGCGATAACGGGACACGTCAGCGCATAACGGGACACATCAGCGTCCGTTATGGCCACGTCAGCATTTTTGTAACGCCAATATGACGGAGGGACCAATTAGTGCAGCGTTTGCAAAATTCGGGGACCGGCTAGTACAATGGGTAAAATTCAGGGACCTATCTGTCAGCGAGTGCATAAATCAGGGACCGGAAAGTTATTTTACTCTATTAACAATATAAAAAAATGTTGTAAATATGTAAATGTGGATGACCACATCCATGAATCTTTTGCCCTTCTTGTAATTTCTCTACAATCTCATCATGGCTCCATCAATTTAGTCCTTTTGTAATATCTCCATGAAAGTTCATTAGTGTATTTAAAGGTGATGAACTAGGTTCTGGTCGGGGGTCATTACCTGGTTCAGATGAGGCAACTCTGGGTTGAAGGTTACTTGCAAGATAATGAACACACAGGGTGGCCCTGCGATTCACCTCTGATGCTTAAGTCAATAATGGTTATTTGCTCAATAATGTCAATTGACTGAGAATAGAGCGTACCTTTGCCAGTGTGGAGGGCTAACCTTTTTATACTGGCTGAGGGTAATCTGGTGTAATCTTGCCATAAATGCTTGGATACTTGATTGTGATCCTTGCTGATCTAATTGTGATCCTTAGCTCCCACGTAATTTCCTTTCTTGTGAAAGGCGCCTTGATGGTCAAGACATAATCCGTGGGAAGGATCTTTGCGATTGTCTGCGGATCCTGGTCGATCCTTGATTGGTTCCTGGTTGATTTAGGGGATGTTTCCTTACTCCTCGTTATCTCCCGCTCAGTGGGCGCCCACGCCCTTTATGGCGCAGGGCGCTCTCGCCCTAGTGAGATGTAGGGCGTTGTCGCCCTTACAGCCCCTCTAGTGGGGCTGTGGCATACTAGGCCAAGAGCATATTCTGCCATTTGAGCTTCCTAATTATTGAGCCTATTATCACTAGTCCCAACAAAAGAAGTGAAGCTCTGTCCCCATCAGTTCAGTCCCCTTCGAGGGCGTCCTCAACGTCTGCTACAACCTCATGGGCATTTATGTCGTAGGCGCCATGGGCTTTATCCTGAGGATTCTGAATGCGTGTGACTTCGCCTCATGCAGCGTTCTCGGATCTGGCGTTATCAAACCATGTCTTTGCAGTTTCCTTGCTGTCGTTGTGTGTCACTTCACTTTTTGCATGTCAGCGCATCATGGCCACGTGTCATGTCGTGATTGGGTATTGTTCCACCATGATGGCGGAACGTGGACCGAGGGGGCGCATTAAATGCGCCTTTTCGAATTTCGTGACAGTTTTTCAAAACAACCAAATCTCCTCTTCGTCTCCTCATTTCTCCATTTCCGATTTTCCTCGCCAGTTTCTCTTTCATCCAAAATCTCAGCGACTCTCTCCTTCTCTCGACTTCCTGGGTTTTACTCGCTTGAGTTCCTCGCCAGTTTGCGTCGTGCTTTCCGTTGCCGATCGTGTCGTATCAGAATTCGCTACCATTAGTCCTTGGTAAGTGCTTCGTGCAGGTCTTTGCCCCTTTCTTGTGATTTCTGGGTTTCTACTTGAATTTAACTTATTATGTTCTTCGCGTTCTTTGCATTCTTCGTGTTCTTCGAAGTGTTCTTCAACACTTTTCCAGATTTCTCTTCTAGGACTCTTCTCCGATTCACCAGCATTATGGATTTCGACCCACGTAAGTTTTCTAAACTTTCTCCTTCGTCTTCTTCATCTTCTTCTGAGTTTGAGTTTTGGTCTGAGTTTGGTGATCAACCCCAACCGCTGGGAATAATTTTTCCAAACGATCCCTTTTTCCCTGAGGGTGTTTCCCCCCTTTTTGCTGGTGAATGGAGCAAAGTCCTACACATAATGAGTTATAATTATCGTGTTTCTTCAGCTACTGAAGCTGGTACGAGAGCGTCTGGTTCGTCAGCGCCTGGCCTGTTGGCGCCTAGCACGTCAGCGCCTACTAGGTCTTCAACTCCCTCTCCCATGGACAAGAGGGACGGAGATGTGGGGGCGTCCTCGTCCCGCATGCCAGAGAATTTTGACCAAGTCCCTGCTGACTTGTCCTCATCTACGTCTTCAGAGATTCGCGAGATGGTGTCTCCCCCTTCCGAAATGGCGTTCGAGGACGAGGCGTCCACGATCCCTGAGGAGGCTGGTGGCGCCCATGTCCCTGTTTAGGCGTCTATCGGGGATGGTAATCCTCAACAGGTGATCGAGGGGGAGGAGGTCGATTTCACTCTCCATCCCGTGGCGTCGACAGAACCGAGGTTATGCGTAATGCCTTTTCACCCTGCCGTTTGTGATCTGTTGGTTATACTGAACACTTGCTCGGTTCAAATTAGCGCCAATGGGTGGCGTATCCTGCTTGGTTTTGTCTCCAAGTGCCGAAGGAATGGCGTTGTCGCCACAGCTCGCTTGTTTTTGTACTTCTTCTACCCTCGTTGGGTGGATAATTGCTTTGTTTCCTTTTATCGGCGTCCTGGGCGCCCACAAATTCTGGATCATGCCATTAGCAACCCGAAGGAATGGCAAAAGAAATTTGTCTTTATCAAAGAGTCAGGGCCTGATCGGCCTTTCTGGGTCCGCGCAACGGATGAGCGCGCCATGTTTCCTTTATCCTGGAGGAGGCCTCATCTTAGGCCATTTGAATGCAATTGGAGGGACCTGAGTGTTGACGAATGTCTAGCGGCGTTGCGGTTGATCACCACAGAACTTTTTGATCCCAAACGTTGTATGTGTCTTTTTTTTTTTTTGCGTGTGCATTCTAGCCTGTTAATTATTCCTGAGCATTACTCTATTTGTTTTGCAGTGGATGAGGCTTCCTTGGCCGATGTGATCGGGACCAAGCGTCCTTGCGAGGACAAAGGTAAAGAGAAGGCGGTGGCGTCCTCGAAGAAGAAACCTGCTCTCGTTCCCAGGAAGCCTGGGAAGCTTACTATTCGCGATCCTGTTGATGCTCCAGGTCCTCCTGCTGACTCTACTGGTAAGGGTAAAGAGACTGCGGCTCCCGTGCCAAAGGGTGGCAAGGCGGCTTCGCGCAAGCGCGCACGCCCTACAAGTGAGTTTCCTCTTATTCCAACTATGAGAAATTTTCTCTGTTATGTTGCCATTGGGAATGGCCTTGCGATGTCGATCCCCCAAAGGTCGAATGGCCATGGCGAAGTGATGGCGTTTAGGGGAGCAATATGTGAATGGATCATGTTAACGTAGTTTTGGCATTTCTTGCACGAACGGACAACGTTCTTTGCGTCTTGCTGTATTGTAGGCCAGTAGTAGCCTGCTCTTTAGATTTTCCTTCGCATTGCCACTAGGCCTTGATGGCTTCCGCATAGTCCCTCATGGATCTCTATCAATACTCTGTTGATCTCATCTCCTGCTATGCACTTGGCTCCAAGGTGACTGAAGTTTTTCCTGTAGAGGGCGCCTTGCCTTATGAAGTATCTACCAAATCTTCTGGTAACCTTTCTGGCTTCGTCCTTGTCTGAAGGGAGGGCGTTGGTGGCCAGATATTTGAATATTGGCGTTCTCCAATCTTCTACTTCTTCTGATGGAAGAACCTCCTTTTTCCAAGATTGAGGATTCTCTTAGAGTTGTTTTGATGATGGAGTCTCTGCCTCCTTTAGTTGGCTTTGATGCCAACTTGGCCAGCGCATCTGCTCTGGTGTTGTCATTCCTCGAAATGTGCTGGAATGTGGCTTCAATTCCAGAGCCTTTAATGGTTTTCTTCACCTTTTGTGCATATTGGATCATCATTGGGTCTTTTGTTTCGTATTCTCCATTCATTTGTTGTATCACCAACTGGGAGTCTCCCAAGATCTCTAGCTTTTTAGCGTCGATGTTTGCTGCCAACTTCAGAGCAGCTATTAGTGCTTCGTATTCTGCTTGGTTATTGGTGATTGGGAACTCAATTTCTATTGATTGTTCCACGATGGAGCCATCGGGGGCTTGCATCACTATCCCGAAACCTCGCTGTGAGTGGGACACCGCCCCATCGATGTGTATCTTCCACGTCCAATCTTGGACGTTCTCGAGCCCCGTCATTTCTGCCATGAAATCTGCCAACGCCTGTCCTTTGATGTCTCTTATGGGCTCATATGATATTCTATATTCGGAGATCTCCACTGACCAAATTGACATTCTCCCGGCGATGTCTGGTTGTTCCACCATCTGTTTGATGGGTCTGTCTGTTCTGACAATGATCTGGTACTGTTGGTAGTAATGTCTCAACTTCCTAGTTGACTGAAGTAGTGAGAAGGTTAACATCTCGAGGCGGTGATACCGCTTTTCTGCTCCTGTGAGGGTTTTGCCGGTGATACCTATTATCAAAAGGTGCATTATAGTGCCCTTAATCATACTTTATGACATGAGCCCTATAAATAGGAGACAATTGTACATAAATGAGATAAGAACAAGAGATTAGATATATGAATAAGAACATGATAAAATGATGGGTTCTTGAAGAACTATATCCATGGTATACGAGATAGTTCTTGAAGAACTAAACTCTCTCATTTAGTACTAATTTTCTGTCTCCATTTCCTCTTCTATCTATCTTTTATACTTCTTATTTTATTCGATTTACAACAAAAAAAACACTATATTATTTGGGTTTCCGTATCTTCCTCTTTAATGTTTTTCAATAGAATTGTTTGAGAGTATCATTAATGAATTAAATTTTGCACTTCAACAATTCATAAATTAAACTGTGAAAATAAATTTAATATATAGATTGAAATTATGATAAAAATAACTAAACACTATTCAAAATTTTGTTTAAATCTTTGGTTTCTTGTATTTTTGTTGTTTGTTTTTTTTTTTAAGAAAAGTTTATGTGAGTTGGATCTTCGGGGCTCATCAAGGTCGGAGCATGCCTTCAAACTGTATGAGTTAACTCCTTATCAACTGGGTCAACTTTTCTTGACTGTATTTTTTTTTTGTTTAAATCTTTTGTTTCTTGTACTGATTTATTGTGATCGACAAATTAAATTATATATTCAAGTGATAATGTTCAAATTATATTTCAGTGTCTCACACGTGCATTCAAGGAAGAAAAACCAAGTCAAATGAAGTTTTATTATGATGAATTTTATTACTCTGAAATAGATCAATTTTACCTACAACAAGTTGCAGTAGTAAATGAAATGTATCTCATAAAAGAAAAACCAAGATTTGATCTCTAAAATTAATATTATTAGAAAAATTTTAATTATTTATTTTTAGTTCGAATGAAATTAATTTTCGCTTAAACCATAAATATAGATAAGTGAGACTTATTGTTTAAAGGTGAAAATGCACTTTTGGTCTTTTATATTTGGGATATATTACAATCCAATATTTTATATTTTTTGTTACAATTTTAGTCTTACTAGTTTTTAAAAAAAATTAGTTTTTGTCTCAACAATTTAATGTAGTCATATATTTTTCATTTCATGTTTGAATGTGACGAATCTAGTGCTAGGTGTTGCTTTTGACAAGTCATTTCTCTATTCAATTAGAACCGTCAACCAACTATTTCAAATTAGGCATCGAAAGTGGATCATTAATTTCACAGTCAAATAAAGAGAACTTAGTCATATTTTTTTCATTTTAAGTGCAAATACGACATATTAAAAGATATAGGTTACTTTTGATGAGTTATATTTGGAAATAAATCCTCTACCTTTCTTATAGAGTATGAGAGAGAAATGAAGAGAAAAGAAAAGAGATAAAGAGAAAGTGTGAGTCCTTTATATTATTATTTGGAAAAAAATGTAACAAGACCCTTTAAACTTTGGGTCATTTGGAAGTAGGCCCTTAAACTATCAATTTTAAAAATTAAATCCTTAAACTTTGAAGGTTTAGGAATTAGATCCTTCCATCCATTTTTTCACTAACAGCGTTATTTATTATTAGGATAAATTACACTTAGATACCCTGTGGTATTCTCTGTTAACACTTTAGTACCCTGAGTTTTAATTCCATTAGAAAATTAACGGAAATTGACATTTTTTGGGCTATTTCGTAGTTTTAACCATCTTTGGGAGATAAAAGGACTTTTAATACAGGAAAAAGAGGTTGAAATTACTAAAACACCCATAAATATTTAAATAGCTTCAAAATAGTCCTTAAAAAGATCTTAATAGGACTAGATTGCAAAGTTTTTCCAGAATTGGGACTGTTGTGTAATTATATCTTCTGTCCTATATTTTTCAAATATTATGTTTTGACCCCAAAAAGTTTTTATAGTTTTCATTTTAGTCCCTAGATAATATGTATCCATGGACCTATTTGTAATTTTCCAAAAATATTGGGGGTCAATATGTAATTTTTGAAAAAGTTATGATTAAAATTACAAAATAGCTAAAAAAATTCCAATTTCTGTTAACTTTCTAACAGAATTAAAGCTCAGGGTACCAAAGTGTTAACAGAGAATACGACATGGTACCAAAATGTCACTTTTTAAACAACAGGGTAACAAAATGGAATATGGCCAAATCTTAGGGTACCAAAGTATAATTTATCTTAATAATAATTAACACCGTTAATGAAAAAATGGATGGAATGATCTAATTCCTAAACCTTCAAAGTTTAAATTTTCAAAATTGATAGTTTAAGGGCCTACTTCCAAATGGTCCAAAGTTTCAAGGGTCTCGTTACATTTTTCCCTTAATATTTTATGGAATTTACATTTTCTCTCTCTTCCTCTTCATTTATCTCTCTAACTCCTCAAGAAAGAAATTCAATCTCGTTATATTTATACCCAGTTGAAACTGTTACCAGATGAAGTCAAATCAAACTCGAGAATGAGCTTAGGACCCAGTTGTCCTATTTCTTATTTTCATGACTCAAATTAGCATATTTTAAATATGAATAAAAATAATTTTTTAATTTTATAAAACAAACATGTTTCTTAAATATTGAAAATTTAAAAATAAAAATAGAATATTAGAAATGAAAACATAAAACATTTCCTTGAACCTAAATTACAATATACTAAAGATACGAGACTAAAAATATATTTTGACTTTATTTTAAATAAAAAGCATGAGATTAGAAAATAATGCTACAAAATAACAAAAGATGATGCGCTACATTTTTATTATTATCATTATTATCAAATTAGTTTCTTTACCCATAATAAAATAACATAATATTCTCCCGTTTGTTACAAAAAATAACAAAATATTTTTTGAAATGCTATTCTTTTAATCATGTAATACTATATTACGATTAAAAAATGACTGTTTAATTCAAAATCTAAAATATTATAAATATCTTACCTTTTTAGAAGGCATCAAAGCCTACAAGCTAATGAGGCTACAGTAAGTGGGTGTACACTCACTGTAGAGAGAATTTTAGCCGTTGGATTTGAAAAAGTGCTGGTTATCCACGCGCCAAGCTAGTGTTGTACATCCACGCGATGGACCACGTGGTATATGTGGCCTGATAATCGAAGTGGGACCCACTTTCCTCACATATTTATTTCGACTAATTTATTGTTAGCTACTTCCATCAACTTTATGGCTTTTCACAGAAGTCAATCAAACTCATCACTAAATAATAAGTATAACTAATAATAATAAATCTAAAAATCCTACCAAAAAAAAAAAATAATAACTAATAAATCTAAAAATGTTTTCACAAAAATAATTTTTTAGTTTTTAAACTATAAATTACGGACATTTCATTTTGAAAGCGTGTCATCGTATCGGTTTGTGTCCGACACTCGTACGACACTCACACGGCACATATCCATAAATTTTAAAATATAAATCAATTTTTCGTGACTTTATCATGATAAATAATACTCCATCTGATTCATAGTATCTCTTGGAATTTGAAGAATTTTTTTGTTTCAAAATATTTGCTGTTTTATAAAATCAAGAAAACATTAATTATTCTTTTATAGTTTAACCCCTATTTATTCTCTCTTAGAATTTTCAAATTTGTTTTTAGAGGAGCCAATAAATAAGGATAATTTAGTCTTTTTATTTTATATTTCTCTAAGTTTAAGATAAACTAATCATTTCCTTGGTCTGTGTGCAATTATAAAACTACAGCAAATATTGTGAACCGGTGGGAGTAGAAAATAGTATCACATATGACATATATTATGAATATATATTGTAATTTTAAAATTTTCATCAAAACTTATGGATTTTAATTATTTTTATATATAAATATGTGCCTTGTCGTGTCGTATAATTCTAAGATTCTGACGTGTCGGTGTGTCCGTATTCGTGTCGTGTCCCGTATCCGTATCAGTGTCCATGATTCATAGTTTTTAAATTTTACATGAATTTTTAGTTTCATTTGTAAAATTTATTTATTATTAATTTTATTTTTAAAATTTTATATTTTGATCAATTTATTTCTTATCTTAATATCTTTTTACGTTTTCCAAAAATTTGAATATATTATGAAAACTACAAAGCTAGATCCGTACAAATCTAATCTTGAGTTTACAATGAGTTGCAGTCTCAGATATCTTGGCGTTGCCGGATCCTGCAAACGAGAAAGCACAGGGGGTCCCATGCGTTTCTCCTCCGATGCTGAAGTTAGTAGATGAAGTATGAGAATGAGTTTTTTGAGAGAGAGAGTTGTTCTACTTGTGGTCATGGGGTTTGTTTGTATTTATTCTCCTCCTCTTTGTCTCGTGTTGGTATGAGGTACAAAGGGGACGTTAGGGGTGTTTTTGGGAATGCACATGGAGCGTGCTGGTGTATCCCGCTGATCAGGCCTGACAGCTGTCGCTTTTAGGTCACAATGGGGGAGGGTGTCTTTCCTTCTTTCTGGGAGTCAGTGATAGCCAAGAGTGCTTTTCACCATATCCCTATGTACAAGGGGCGTAATAGTAATTTTTCGTGTGTGTTTTTGCTAGATCGTACGTTGTGACCGGCGTAACCTTGTCT
The DNA here is from genome assembly GCA_003254925.1 of Chamaecrista fasciculata. Lineage (NCBI taxonomy): Eukaryota > Viridiplantae > Streptophyta > Magnoliopsida > Fabales > Fabaceae > Chamaecrista > Chamaecrista fasciculata. The sequence continues at coordinate 467 of QANZ01054682.1, read as the reverse complement.
GGTCACGTGGCCACGAGGATCTTCGCATTAAATGCCAGTATCCTGGCATTTAATGCTTGATGGACGTCTACCTTGTTGGGATATTTTCTGGCGTCGAGTCTCCAACAGCTTGTTCTTCCCTGTTAGTCATCGGGCGACTATTGTCCTTTGTATGTAATTAAAAAGGGTATATATCACTTGTCCCTCCAAAAAGACCAAGACGGCGTCATGGGCGTTGACGTCGGGGATATGACGTTTGGTCGGCCTCCGAGGGGTGTGTATCACTTGTCCCTCCAAAAAGACCAAGACGGCGTCGTGGGTGCGACGTCGAGGATATGACGTTTGGTCGGCCTCCGAGGGGTGTGTATCATATTATAAAATATATCTTCAAAATTTCACTATCAAATATATCTCTTAAAAATATATGAATATGAATTTTATTATTTAATGAAATTAGAACAATTGATCAAATTAGTTAATATGTGAAA
>QANZ01054673.1:29834-71358 GCA_003254925.1 Chamaecrista fasciculata | reverse complement strand
TTTATCGGTTCTTGAGTTGAGCGATTTTGTGTGTGAGTCAAACCGGACCACTGGCCGGTTTTTAAATTGTATATATATATATATTTAATCTTGCATCCTATTAAATTTTTGGAAGTTGGGAAAAGGTATATTTTCATATATACTAACAATAACAATTTTTTTTAATAATTATTGATACATCACTATTTGGGCGTAGGCCTAATAGGCCCTCGCTCCAGGCCTCTTCTCCCCACTAAACCCTTCAAGGCACACTCGAACCCGTCGAATGCCTCTCCACACATTTAGGGGCGGCCGTGATGTTGGAGATTGTGCCCTACGGCCAATCATTTTGTATGTGTGAACATATTGGTTGACTAATTTATGGATGATAAATTGACTCGTTATCATATTATTAGCATGTTTACTATGATAACAATCCCTAATTAATTATGTGATAATTAGTCTAAACTGTCCCTGGTCGCTCATTCGAGTGGGAACTTGAAATGAACTAAGACCAGCATGACTTCGGTGTATAGATATACATGCACTAGATGCTTTACGAGAGTCATGGTGCAATAAGTAAACGGTTACAAGTTGCTGGACCGACCTGAAGAGTCCTGCATGGGTTTTAGTCATAAGTTAGCCTCTCCTGTACACCTGTCACGATAGCCTTAGACATGAGGTCTTGACTATTCCGGCGTTGTAGTTGTCAGACTTTGGCCTAGTCTAACGTTGCCCGTAACAGGGTAGCCATAAGGGCTAGGTACGGGTTTGGTTCATTGCCGTGCTGAGGAATGTGATTGACCAAGATGGAATTTTGTCCCTCATTAAGATGAGAGATATTTAACTGGGCCCCTCGATGAGTCTGTCCAAGGAATGTGTGGCCACACAAGGAAATGGGACTAACTCAGGGAATCGAGAAAGTTGTGGTTTGGATTATGGATGACAATCCCGTGCCTAATCCAGGACCAAAATATCGTGTGACAATAGGGATTATGACAAGGTGGTACTTAGGTTAAGTCGTTAACGTTAAAGCGATAACTCGCGTGTTTTGGGTAGTCGTGATGGCTTGCTAGAGTCCGCTCTCGACTTGTGAGTCATAAGATGGCTTGCTGCCAACTTCACGTGAGGCCTGCTAGGTCACACATGAGCAGGATCAAGATGCCACACTGGGACACGAATTAGGGTTAATTCGTGAGTCACTTCGGTGACACAATTTAAGACATAGTTGAATGTCTTAGGACATGAAATCTTGTCTAAGAATAAATATCTACGTTTGTGACATTTAAATTTGTTGGACAAATTTAAATATATTAATTGTTAAATAGTTTACAATTAAATTCTTGTTTAAAATATTAGAGAATAATAAATTAAATAGATTTCCTAAAAGTTAGGAGATTATTGATTTATTAAATTCACTAATATTTGGGATAACAAGATAATGGGGGTGGCGCCTCTTTTGGTCTTATTTAATTAATGAAAATGTTTTGTTAATTAAATAAAGATAACAAGATTTGAATTTGAATTCAAGATATGATTTTGATTTCAAGATTCAAGTTTGAATTAAAGATATTAGGGTAATATTTTAATTCAATATTATTATTGAATTTGAATTCAATATTCAAATTTGAATTAAAGATATTAGGGTAATATTTTAATTCAATAATGAATTTGAATTCAAGGATTATCTTTTTGAAAAGATTCAGGATTTGCATTAAAGATATTAAAGTAATATTTTAAATTCAATAATCTTAAAAAGATAACAAGTATGATATAACTACCTAAAGAGTTTGGGTTGTTATGGAATTCCCTTTTGAGGATGGCGCATATATCATGGCTTGGAGTGCAAGATTTGATCTTGCATTTTGAATTATAATATATGTGCAAATCGATTTTAATTAAAATTATTAAGGTAATATTTTAATTATAAATTTAAATCCTCATGACTCATTCCAACCAATAGGATTTGAGGAATCAAGATTTGGTTTCAAGATTTGATCTTGTAGGCCAAGATTTCGATTTGCCCTTAGGTTTTTAAATTATAATATTAGTGTAATATTATAAATCAAAGATATTGGGAATCCTTATCCAAGATTTGAGGAATTCACTAAATGGTTTAGTGAAACCCAAACTCTAGGAATGAGAAGCTATATAAGCACAACTATAGGGAGCAAGTCGACCAATGGGTTTTGTGAGACAAAATCGCCAAGTTCATTCTCTAGAGAGAGAAGAAAGTCGCCTACCTAGTTTTAGAGAGAGAAAGTCAAGTTCTTCTCTTAGAGAGAGAATTTCGACCCAAACCCTAAAACACTTGGTTTTGTGTGTTTGTTTTTGCGCCACTCTTGGGAATTCAAGAAAGGGTTCTTGAATTTCCCACTTTTGTTTTGAAGATTCAAGAAGTGTTCTCAAGTCTTACCGTTTGTTCTTGAGTGTTCAAGAACTGTTCTTGAACATTCAAGACTCGTAGATAAAGTTCCCGTTTTCACTTGGGAAGAAGTGAAGGAGGCTAGCACCTGGGCATCTGCCAAACTGCTCTTGTGGATCACCAGCAGAGGAAGGACACTCGAAGTGGACTTCTCAATTCGCAAGTTCATACGCACCGATTGAAATTTGGTAAATCTCTTTCTTTAACTAATATAAATGTAGATAGTGGATCCTAGAAGGAATCATAGGGAAGCCAAAAAATTTTAATTTACCGTGTTTTTCGCTGCGCCGACCCTATGATTTCCCAACACGTGATCCATCTAGGATTACGTCACTCGCCCCTAGATTGACGCAGTCACCCACGATTGCCCTACTCCGCAATTCTCGGTCTCCATCCTTGCTGGAGATCGTGGGCCACGGACTTGGTCATACCCACGTTCTCTAGTCCGCTGGCTCCCGCCCTATAACGTGTTACGCAATCACCCACGATTGCCTTACCTCGCAAATCTCGGTCTCCACCACTCTCGCTGGTGGAGATCGTGCTTGACTACGTGGTGCGCACCGTGCGCTGTCCACCACTCTCACCCTGCTCTATAAATAGAGCTCAACCCAATAGACAAAGGTTAGCTACTTCTCACTTTCAGATTTCTCTTGCTCTCACATCCCTCACATTGTAAGTTGAGCGTCGGAGTATTATTCGCAGGGCCCCTGTGAAGTTCTTGTAGGTACTTGGACACTCGAACCTGCTCTTACAGCCTACACTTGTTGAACTAAGTAAGTCTGACCATTTTCTAATTTATCAATTATCAATACATTCACATTATTTATAAAATAGTTTATCAAGCAAAAAACTGACATTTTCATGTCAAAATCCATCCTTAAATTACAATATCTATCAACCAGAATCAAACAAAAAAAATAGAAACCAAAGAGACGTGACTCCACAACTCCCACGACGAGAATACTACCATATGCTTCACGCGCGTCCTTCATTCACGCGCCATGATGCTGCGTTTTTCAGCGTCCCATCTAATTTTTCAAAAAAATGGGGCCGCTCTTTTATTCTTTTATTTTTATTTTATTTTTCAACATTTTTATTAATGTAAAAGAAGGCGGCTTTTCAATTTAGAATTTTAGACTTATAAATTCGAATTGGATAAGAAAAAGACAGCTTCATCAATTCTACTCCCTTCAATCTCAGCCATACACGTGTCACTCTCTTTCTCTAGTTTAACACGTGTCTCCACGTCATTCCCCCACCTTAGTGACTAATCCGAATGCCTTGCTTTCCACCAATCACAGCTCTCCTTTAGTCAATCTTAGATCTTTTCCAATAATATAATGCCGCGTAATCTGCTCACTTGATCTCCTTTCAAATAATATATATACCCTTCATATTAACTGTTTTTTACTCCATTCAACTTCATTAACCTAAGTTATACTAGGGACATTACCGTCTTTTCGTATTACGCATGACCAAAATATTCACTGCTTCAAATAAAATATTAATAAATAAGATCTCAAGTTTTTTTCCTCTGTTTCAAAAGAATAAAGATCAAAATATACTTTTGATCCCATAAATTTTCGTAAATATCAATTTAGTCCCATAACTTGTCTTGTTGCACTTTTAGTCTCATATCTTTTGTTCAGGTTGCAGATTTCATCATGTGTTACACTTTAAGTCTCATATTTTTGGGTTAAGTTTCAAAATTAATCTTATATCTTTGAGTTAGGTACAAAATTGGTCTAATATCTTTGAGTCAAATAGAATTGATTGTAGAACTTTTTGAAAAGATATGAGATCAATTCTGCAATCTGAACAAAAGATAAGATATCAAATCTACAACTTGAGCAGAAAATATAAGATCAAAAGTGCAACAAAAAAAGTTATAAGACCAAATTGAAACATTAGTTAAAGCTATAGGACCAAAAGTACACTTTGAGCAAGAATAAAATATTTAAAATTTTGTTTTCTTCTTCGTTTGCCCATCCATTATATTCAGACCCTGGTTCACCCATCTTCTTCTTTCCGCTTCATTCATTGCCTCTCTTCATTTCCTTTGCTTGATTGATTGAATACCTCTCTCTCTCTCTCTCTCTCTCTCTCTCTCTGCGTGTGTCTCTTTCTTTCTCTCTCTGCTTCACTCTCTGTTTAACTTAACGCTTTTGCCCTTTGTTTTCCACCCACAACCACTGCACTCTTGAACCAGATCCATTTTCGGAGGGTTTCTGTTTAACAGATCCTCGGATTCGTCATTGCTCCAATTGAATTGATAGCCCAAGACACGAATTTGTTGTTTAATCTTAACGAAACTCGAATCCGTATTATATTTGATAACTATAGAGTTAGGGGTTTATTGGATAGTACAAGAAGAGGTTCTGTTGTTGCCTCTTTTTTTTCTTTTTCCTGCGATTTTCCGAATCTTCTTTTTGGGGAGAACCTTTGTTTTTGATTGTCTATAGGGATGTTAGGTACTGGGTTACAGTTTGGGCGTGCCCGTGGAGAGGATCGGTTTTATAATCCGGTGAAGGCGAGGCGGTCCATGAATAATAATAGCATGGAGAGTGATGGGTTGCGTCGAGCTCATAGCGACGTTACTCCGGCGAGTCGTTCGTCGCCTTTGGTTAGAGAGAAATCGGTGGATTCTGTAAATAGGGAACCTGATAACAGGGTAGGGTCAGAGGAACCCAAGAAGCCTATTGCTGTGCCTTCTTCTAAACCTGTGATGAAGCGATTGAGTAATCTTGAGAGGTTCTTGCAGGCGATCACGCCGTCTGTGCCCGCTCAGCATCTCTCTAAGGTGGGTTTGTTCAGTTGCTTATATTTACAATGAGTTTGATGTTCTTGTTGTTTGTTATGGTTTATTTTAATTTTGGTTTATTACTACCAAGACTTGTTGAAAATGGGAAGTGATGATAGAACATTTCATTTCTCTAAATTAGCTGTAGTTATGAGTTTAGTACCATTGTCTGTTAATGGAAAATCTGCAGATATGGATATCTGTTTGCTTGCCATCTGTTTTAACTTTGGGTTGATTATTGCAGACTACTATGAGAGGTTTCAAGACATGTGATGTGGAGTTTCAGCCTTACTTTGTTCTTGGAGATTTGTGGGAATCTTTCAGGGAGTGGAGTGCATATGGTGCTGGTGTGCCTCTAGTATTAAATGACAATGATAGTGTTGTTCAATATTATGTTCCCTACTTGTCTGGAATTCAGATATATGCTGAAACAATGAAGCCATCTTCTAAGACAAGGTATATAGTTTGTTTGAATTTCGGATGATTGTAGATATTGAAATTTAAGCTGAAGTTTGTATTAGTCATTTGCTACTTATCAAAGACTGAAGTTATTATGATAAATCCGTTGACACTTCCTGCATGTTTGCCGCTGTCTTGGTGAGGAAGTTATATTATTGCTTCATATTTTTATGAAATTTTATTGAATTCGATTAATCGATTTCCATGGTTACTTCCTGCTTCAGAAACAATAGGTTTCAATTTGGCCTTTTCAAAAGTTTTAAACCAACCATGAATCCCTCTAATGATGATACTTTTGCCAGTTGTTTAATATATTGTACTTTGAAAAAAGTTGCTAGTGCTGTATTCTGACTGCTTTTTTTTTTAGCTCAAGTGTTTCCTGTTCTACTTTGTGCTTTGGGTTGTTGTTCCTGGTTCATGTTCTTGTGTATTTTCTGTTTTAGAAAAGCAATGGAATTTATTTACAGATTTACCATGTGGTTATTATTTGAAAGGGTTTGTATTATAAGCAAGCCTAACAAAATTGGTAGACATTGTGTTTGTTTTGATAGCAAAGTTGTTTGGATTTGAGTATGTTGCTTGATTAATTTAATGCTAATTTTTTACCTTTTCATGAAAAAGTAATCTTTGTTGGGATTAGATGATGTGTCATGATAGTGAACGGTAGTGATGCCTCCTTGCATAGCATAGCAATCGTCAGTTGCATACTTCTTTAGATTAGTGTAATGCAGTATTCTCTTACTAATGGCGATTATTTGGTTCTTTCCCTCTTTGATAGGCAACTGGGCGACGACAGTGATAGTGATTTCAGGGACTCAAGTAGTGATGCTAGCAGTGATTGTGAGCCTGCAAGAGGACTAAAATATTTGAGTGACCAGAGGAATACTCACCACCTGTTAGATGAGGCATCTCATTGGATGGGAAGATTATCCATGAGAGATAACCATATTGTCCCTCAAGATGGCTTTTCTAGTGACGATGGAGAATCTGTGAATTCTCAAGGCTACTTGATTTTTGAGTATCTTGAACGGGATCCTCCTTATAGCCGTGAACCTTTGGCTGATAAGGTGTGTTAGCTCTCTTTCTCATCTCACCCCCTCTTCTTGCTTTCCTCTTCAGTTTTACTGGATAGAGTTCTCTTATTCTGATTTTGCAATTCCTAGCGTTTGATTAGACTTTCTGTTGTGTGTTGGACAGATATTGGACCTTGCTTTTCGTTTCCCTGAGCTGACAATGCTTAGAAGTTGTGATATACTATCTTCGAGTTGGATATCTGTGGCATGGTATACTTTCTTTACTTTAGCTATCTGACAATCAGCTTGCAGGTGCTCAGGAGACTGAACTCTTCTATTATTTGCTTGTAGGTATCCAATTTATAGGATACCAACTGGGCCCACATTGAAAGATCTTGATGCTTGTTTCCTGACTTACCATGCTCTTCATACACCCATGGAAGGTAGGATGGGTTTTGAGTTTATTTCTGTTGTACGAGCTTTTGCTCCTGAATGAAGTTTGAGAAAGATAAAATTATGTCTGTCTTCAAATTGAAGAATGTTTTGCTGGCTATTGGCATCAAGCTATTAACTACTTGGTGTTATGTTATTTTTTCACTTGTTATATTAAGGTTTATGGTTAATACTAATAATGTGCAAGCAAGTTGATGATCTTTCTCCAGTTCTCATCTCTTGATATGGGATCAAATGCTATATTGCATCATCATCCTTTCTATTGCACCTAGCAGTTTCTCTTGGTTTAGATGTACTTTGATCGTGTTTTGTTAACTCCCTTCCCTTTTCTATGGGCTGGTGTGTTTTTTGGTATATTTCAAACTCTCTCTGCATCTCCCTATTGGGCTATTTTATGTTTGGGTTCTATATCTAGGTCAATGGAATATCAAATCAGCTATTATTTATGTTCAACTGATAATTAATCTTTCTTCCTATATCTGGCTGTTGAGATGTTTGAATGATCATCACATTTCTTTTTCTTATTCTATCTGCCTGTTTAGTAAATTTTTCAGTCAAGAAATAGCTTGAAACTTTGCTGATGTGATCCCTATTATATTTCTCCGTCCAAGTCCATGATATATATTTATATATATATATATATATATATATGTTTGCTTTAGTTGGATTCTTCTGTTTTCCTCACTCCTTAATTTCTTCCATGAATACTGGTGTTTTTTCTTTGTTAGCATTTCTACAATTTTGTTTGGCTGTATGTAAAGTCAGTTTTTCATTTTCTGCTCTGCTTTATTGAGTCTGATACATGATTTCTTTCAGGTTCACAAAGAGTGCAAGCACCCATAGTAACATATCCCAGTGAAATGGATGGTGTTCCTAGATTGTCTTTACCTGTTTTTGGTCTTGCTTCATATAAATTCAAAGGTTCTTTGTGGACTCCAAATGGTGGATATGAGCGTCAATTAGCTAGCTCTCTTTTGCAGGCTGCTGACAACTGGTTAAGACTGCTTCAGGTCAGTCATCCAGATTTCCTGTTTTTCAGCCGCCGATAATGTTAAAGTGACTGTAACAGTTTTACTTCAGCCGTGTAAGAAGTGGGCCTGCTGATTCAGTACTACATCGGCCCATATATTGTATGTCAAACTTGATGAACTCTGAAGTTTTACACCAAATTGACAGAAGGAAAAAGAAAAAAAAAGTAAAAAATGAAAGAAAGCAAGAAACAATACCATAAGCTTCCCCCTTTTAATTTCCTGCTTTAGTTTCCTGCTATAATAAGCCAAGAATCAGAAAGATAATGGAAATAAAAGCAGTGAAGCTATAGAGCAGCATCTCTGTCAAGGATCCTCAGCAACATGTTAATGGTGAAAGAAGTAGAGAAGCTTCAGAAATGCTGGCTTATACCTGTTTTCAGATGGTTTTGTTGGCTAACATTATTATGAAGGCCCCACTTTCTTTGTTTTCTGTTTATTTCACCAGCTAGTTTAATGTTGGTAAAGTGTTGAAGAGAACAGGCTGTATTTTTTTTGTCCTGATTATCACTTTATAATATATAGGGCCTACCTTTAATTTATGGGGGAGCTTGATTATATTAGAAATGTTGTTGCGCTTGTTTGAATTGGCCCAACTATGTATTTGAATGCTAGTAGTTTAGCTCTTTGCTACAGAATGTTTGTTCAATAGGGATTTTGACACTTCATATCAATAAAATTGTTGTTATTAGTTAGTAGGATAAAACTGTGTTCTGATTCGTTATTCGTTCCACTGTGGATGGTGATGAACTGATGATTTTGGAGAAGGTAACTTCAGCTTTTTATAAGATTAAATTTGATTTAAGGTTTTTAAGTTTTGGTATCAAGTTTTCTTTCTAAAAGGGAACAATAATTGGATCTAATTTTGCTTACCGGGCACTATGTTCCAATGGTAGGTTCTGTTATCTGCGAATTATTCTTGTTAGTTGAAGATATTTATAAGATAAATTAACAATTCTATTTTTGAAAGATTGAAATACACTGAAATAATATAATGGTTTCATTAGTTTTTAAAAGAATAAAATAATGTATTCTTTAGTTCAAGGAAAAAACTAATAATAAATATATTGCTTAACCTTTATGAAGACTAAATTATATATTTTAAATTTTTAAGAATTGAATTGTTAATTCAACAAATTTTCAAATAACTAGTTAGTTTATTACTCTATTCATATTTCAAAACATTGTTTGGATTTGTTGAAATTTTGTTGGGTATATAGTATATACATGACCATGAATAATTGTTAAAAAGCCCTACTATGGTGATTTTGGTCAATAGTCTTTATATATTTCTTTCATGTGATATTCTTATTTACCATCTTAAAGAATTTTAACACATTCATTTTCGTCTGGCGAGTTTGATTATATATTTATATCTATATTTATATTTATATTTTTATTTATACTGTTATATATATATAAATATCTGAGAGGCTTCCTGAATACCTTAGAAACCTAGCCGCAAAAATGCTCTCCCTCCTCTCTTCTCTCCAAGGTCGTCGTCAGTCATCATCTATCGCTTGGTAGCGACAGCCCTCCATGTCTTTTTCTCTTTTTCTAGTTGCAGATCTCAAGTTTATTTTCAGTGTACTCTTTTTGTTTTCTCATCTTTCTTTTTCTCATTCTTAAATATTCTTAAATAATCTCAGATCTGGGTTTAGTTTCCCTTTTTATGCGCTAAAGGTTATTGTCATTTATGTATTGGATGTTTATGTGCTAAAGGTTATTGTCATTTATGTATTGGATGTTTAGATTCCCCTTTTTATGAGATTATTTATGTATTAGACATTTATGTATTGTCATCTCTAATTACCCAATTTATATATATAATACATAAATGTCTAATTAGAGATGACAATAAAATTGGGTATTGGATGTTTTCTTTTGTTACAAAAAGTTTAGATAAGTTGGGTCTCGAGGCTTACCAAGGATGCCTCTAGGCTCTATGAGTGTTTAGAGAGGTACTTACAGATTGCTTATCAACAAAGTTTTCACATCAGCAACGGGAATCGAACTCACGACCTTATGAGTTATGAGTCAATTCTTTATCAATTAGGCCAACCTTTATTGGTTGGGTATTGGATGTTTTCATCAGTGTTTGTATGTTTATCTATTTGTCTTATTTAATATTTGTCTCATTTGTATCTAATGAATTAGTATTTATATTTGTATTTTCGATATCTAACAAATATTTGAAATATCTTAAATATACCTAAAATAAAAATTAAATATCTTATATTCAATATTTTTTAATTGAAGTAAATTGATTCAAAATATAATAAAAAATATATAAAATATAAAATTAAACATGTACAAAATAATAATATATTTAATAATTTTTCATTAATCATATTTTATTCAATATTTAATAGATATCAAATATTATTTAAGGGGTGTATCCGACACATCTAATGTCTAATTCACTAATATTCAAAATGCCTACTCATAATTACAACTTGAATTTTTGGAGTTGCCAACTCCACACTTGTAAAGCATTATCATTCTATTTCATTTACATAATTTTCTCATTCTATTTTATTCCTATTCCCATTTCATTTTAACAACCTCATCCCAAACACACCCAAAGAGAGAAGTTTCACTCATGGAGTACTAGCTAGGTCATGTAGTTTTCTTTCTATAGTCTCTGAACATATTTGACCCATTAATTGGTAAAAACCCATTAATTCATATAACTGTTCTATGGACATATTTTCCATCATGTTGGTAGCAACTTTTTCCCTCTCCTGATTAAAAATTTCAAAGCCACATTTGTAAGCATTTTTAGAAACTGATAAGCTTTTCAGGATGATTCTTCTCTTCACCTCCAATTCCTCACTAAGCTTTGGAGCCCTTGGCACCAATATTGAACAGTTTAGCTTTTTCTCATGAGCTATTACAGCCTTCACAAATTCCTATATCATAACCAAAAATAATAATAATATGTATAGTTTCCACCTTGAAACAATGAACAATTCTATACACATAGTACACAAGAAATAAGCGACTTAAACCAATCATGAAGAAACATGCACAAAACAAACTTTTGAGGCCCACTTAGGTGTTTATGATGTGATTAACTCAATCTACTTATGTACCTAAGTGTCATCATTCATCACTAAGGAGCTGAACATTAAATAAGAATAAAAAAGGAAAATTAGTTATTTGGTCCTTCTGCTTTAGTTAAGTTTTTTAGTCCCTATAATTTTTTTTTTAAAATTAGTCCTATACTTCGTAAATTTTAAAATTTTAGTCCTTAATACTTAGTTATTTTCATAAAAAAAAAATACTTGATTTTGTAATAATATCTTATACTATAAACTTAAGTAGTAGTGACTAATACTTAAATATTTGCAAAGTATATATGGTCTTTTTTTATAAAAAACAGGGTAAATTATAAAAAGATCCCTTTGGTTTGGCCTATCGATCCCTTTGGTTTGGCCTATCTACACAATGGTACCCTGTGGTTTAAAATTTTTTAAATTGAGGTATGTGATTTGCACTACATTGGAATCCTGTCAAAAACAATTCTACAAATGGTAGGTGAAAATCTCATCCAAGTCCCTTATTAAGTACCCAAACGAAGCATATCAAGGACCAAAATGAGATTTTCACTTGTCATTGGTAGCTAATTCTTGAAGGCAAGGCTCTAATATGTTAATGATGCAAATCACAGGCCTCAATTTTTCTTTTCGAACTGATACAGGCCTCAATTTGAGAGTTTTTGAACCACATGGTATTATCATGTAGGTAGGTCAAACCACAAGGACCAGTTTGGTAATTTACCTTAAAACCTAAAACTTTATATACTAAATTAAAATTTTGGGTAAAGTATAAAGACCAAATTAATTAATTTTCCCTAAAGAAAAATGATGTGACATAAATTGCTTAATCTTTTAACAACAATACAATACTACCTGATAAACCATTGCACATCCTGGGTAATCAAAATCATTACCATCTGGGTATCTCATTCTCTCTGGATGAAACTGAAGTCCCACAATGAACTTGCCTTCTCGAGGATTATAACCATTAGGGTCATAAAACCCTTCAACTATACCATCTACAGAAAATGCCATTGGAACAAATCTCTGTGCTAATCTCTTAACACCTTGATGGTGATAACTATTCACCATGATCTCCATTCTCCCATCTTTCATAGAGTCATTAAACCAAACATGTAAGGGACAATTTTCCACCACTTTTATCACATGACGATGTTCATCATAATTCTCATAGTTTATATGAGAAACTCTTTGAAACTCAGAAGAAAAACACCCATTATTGAAAATCTCCTTCTCTATGTCCTGGTATAGGGTACCCCCACAAGAAACATTAAGGATTTGACATCCCCTGCATATTCCCAAAATGGGTATGTTTTTCTCAAGGCAGAGGTTGGCTAGTTTTAGTTCAATTGAATCTTTCTCTTTATCAATGGAAGTATCACTTGGGTGAAGCTTCTTGATTTCATCGAGTTCTTCAGGTGAAAGCCCAGATGGCTCTGTTTCATATAGAGAAGGATCAATGTCCTCCCCTTCGCAGAGAAGAACTCCATGAAAGGGCTCAAAGCTTTGAAGGAGAGAATGAATTTTGGAGACTCTTGGGATTATGATTGGGACGGCTCCATATCTTAGTATGAGATCCAGATGATACTCTCCTGCTCATTCATTGCATTCATCCATCGATTGTTAGATAGCATAAACTCCACACACACACACACACGGATATATATTTCAGGCAAAAGTACCATTTTGGTCCCTAATCTTTTTCTTAAGTAATTTTGTCTTCAATGTTTTACATTTGGGTCAATTTAATCTTTTGCTTTTAGTTTAGCCAAATATTAACGAAATACGTGGCTAATGACATGATAAAATTGATAGAAATAAAATTCAAATCTTAATTTAAATTGAAAAATATGATAAAGTTTGTCGTTAATTTATTAAAAGAAGTTAGTTTAAAGATAAAATTGATCAAAATGTGAAACATCGGAAAAGAAATTGACCGCAAAAAAAATTGAGAATAAAATTTACAATTGTTTTTGCCTACTAAGCTCGGACGTAAGACATGAACAATTGGGTATGGAACACTCACACGCTAAATTTAAGAAAGTCAAAACCTCATTTTGATCCTCAACTTATAGGGTAAGTTTCATTTTGGTCATAAAATTGTTTGTTGTTCCATTTTGGTCCTCATATTTTCACTGTTGTTCTGTTTTGGTCCTCAAAATAAGATTTCGTCTGATTTTTGTCGTTATTTATAACTTGAACAATTGAGATGACTTATTTCTTTCTCATGTGTTATAATAACTTAATAAGTGAGCTAATAAAGAGAGAAATAAAAAAATTCGTTCTTAGTACAAATTGGAGATAAATTTGTAGTTAATTTTTCTTTTAAAGAGCGCAAATTTTCCTTTCTCTTTTGCCAACTCACTTATTATAACATGCACGTGTAAGAGATAAATAGTTCTTCTTAACTGTTTAGATTTGAAATAATGACAAAAATAAGAAGAAATCTCATTTTAGGGACTAAATCAAAATAAATGTGAAAATTTGAGGATCAAAATAAAAAAAAAATAATTTTAAGACTAAATTAAAATTTACTCTTTGATTTGAGGACAAAAATGACTCTGTAACCTTTTAATAGTTAGGTCAAAGTGCACTTTTGGTCCCATACGTTTTGGTCATGTTACGGAGTTGGTATTATATCTTTTCAAAACGTTCCACATTGTGGGACTAACAATGGAAATTTTTGCAAATATATGGGACCAAATCTGCAAAACAAAAAGATATGTGACCAATTCTACACCTAACCAAATTATATGGGACCAAAGGTGCAACAAGAAAAGATACGGGACAAAATTGAGACCTGAGAAAAACATGAGACCAAAAATGCACTTTGCTTAAATAATTATATAACACGACAGTATATATAAGATTGTAAATAATACAAGAAACATATAGAAAATAGGTCAAAGCACACTTTTGGTCTCATAACTTTTGCTCAGGTCTCAATTTGGTCCAATAACTCTTTTTGTTGCACTTTTGGTCCCATATCTTTTACTTAGGTTGCAGATTTGGTCCCATATTTTTTTGGTCAGGTTGCAGAATTAGTCTCATATATTTGCAAAAAGTTCTACCGTTAATCCCACCTGACTATAAGATATGAGACTAATTCAACAACATGACCAAAAGATATGAAATCAATTTTGCAACGTGACCCAAATATATGGAACCAAAAGCGCAACTCAGGACCAAATTTGCAACATGGACAAAATATATAAGACCAAAAGTACAACAGAAAAAGGTTATGAGACCAAATTGAGACATGAGCAAAAGTTATGGAACCAAATTGAGACCTGATAAAAGTAAACTTTTGGTCCCGTAACTTTTGCTCAGGTGTCAATTTGGTCTCAACTTTTTTTGTTGGACTTTTAGTTAGATTCTAAAATTGGTCTCATATCTTTGCAAAACAATCCACCGTCAGTTTTACATAACCCAAATTTATGACACAAATTCTCCATCTGATCCAAAGATCTGAGACCAATATTGTAACTTGACCAAAAGATATGGGACCAATCTTGCAGTCTGACCCAAAGATATGAGACCAAAAGTCAACACGAGACTAAATGTGCAACTTGAGCAAAAGTTATGGGAGCAAAAGTTATAAGATCAAATTGAGACTTGAACAAAAATTGAGACTTGAACAAAAATTATGGGAGCAAAATTACACTTTAGCCTAGATATTTTCATAAATTTTCTTAAAAATTTTAATATTTACAATCTCTAATACATGATAAAGTGTCTCTCTAGCATGATTGTGAATGTGTGTTTGTGATTGGGTTGCAAAAGAGAAAGAGAGAAAGTTACCAACAAAATCTACAAATTTGTTCTTGCGGACGGCACGGCGAGACACGATGAGAATTCTGGGCAAAGCCAGCGATGATAATGTTGGGAGTTCTGAATTAGCCATGGATGCACACAAGCACACACAATATTGTGAAAGCTTTTGAATTTTGATATCAGAAGAAAACTTAGAATAATGAAGAAGAAACCCAAAAACACGATTATAATTGTGGTTGAAAAAGTAGTGTGAAAGTGGCATCTCCAAAATATGAATTAATCCTAATAATAAATGTGATTAATTAGCTGAAACCTTGTAGAAGAAGGTGTTATCTCACAAGAAGAAGGTTTTCCAGTTTTACACTCATTTTTTTATTTCTTTCGTTAGTGCCTTGGAATCCCGAATTCACACTTATTATATTTCAGTATTCAGAGTAGTGACGCTTTTGTTTCTTCACACATCGTTTTTGTGCTTCTCTCTCCTAATAAGGTATATATGTGCAAGATTAGAACTTTTACCACTTACGCAAATATATCCAATAATTGTTTTTTTTAGATCAACTTCGTTATGTAATTATATATTAATAAAATATAAAAAAGTATTCAAGAGATTACAAAATATTAAAAATTATGTAATTTATTATTATTTTAAAAATAATATCAATAACGATTTATTATTGTTCTGTATGATTTTGAATTTTATGAAAAGTTATACTTCAAAGATTTGTATTCAAGAATATTTAAAAATTATACATAAAAAGATTATATATACTATATATATAAAATATAAGTGAATTATTAGAGAAATTAAGTGAATTATTATTATTTTAAATTTTAAAATGTAAGGAAATTGTATTTATTTATTTTCTTATAATCTTATAGCTTTAAGATAATATTTAAATATTTAAGCATGTATAACACATTACTTTTTTTATATAAGATTAGTTAACTAATTAAAATTTTGAATTTTTATGATAAAAGATGCACTAACAAGGCTACAAAACATTCGATTCAGAGATTTTGATCAACCAGTTAAAAGATTTACGGAATTTAGCTGTTTGCATAAACTCCTCTATGTTTCAGGTATTAATTTAATTTTGCGTTTAGGACTTAGGTTGAAGAAGCTAATGCCAAAATGTAGTTGGACACATAAGTGAAACAATTCTTTATTGAGAAAGCTACAATTTAGCTATTAAATTATAGGAAAAGTTTATTTCACCCGCCTTAACTTAGATTGCACTTTACCTTTTAAGCTTTCTTTTCAAAAATTTTACCTATAAACCGTTTGTTTGGATTAGCTCATGAACAGATTATAATATAATTTGAACAGATTACAAGTAGATTGTAATTTGATTAGATTATAAGTAGATTGTAATTTGATTAGATTATAAGTAGATTATGAAAAATCAGATTATATGTTGAAGGTTGTTTCGATTAAATTTTGTAAAAGAAGAATTTTAGGTGTTAAATTATTTAAAGGGTAAATTACACTTTGGTACCCTGTGGTTTGACCCTATTTCACTTTGGTACCCCGTGGTTTGAAACTTAACACTTTGGTACCCTGTGGTATTCTCCATTAACACTTTGGTACCCTTTGGATTTATTTTGTAATTTTAACCACAACAAATTTTACTAAAATTACACATTGACCCCAAATTTTTTTAAAAGTTTTCATTTTAGTCCCTAGATAATATGTATCTAGGGACCTATTTGTAATTTTTGAAAATTTTTTGGGGTCAATATGTAATTTTTGCAAAATTTGTTATGGTTAAAATTACAAAATAACCCCAAAGGGTACCAAAGTGTTAATGGAGAATACCACAGGGTACCAAAGTGTCAAGTTTCAAACCACAGGGTACCAAAGTGAAATAGGATCAAACCACAGGGTACCAAAGTGTAATTTACCCTTATTTAAATAAGTATGTAATGATTGTGGTTGATAGATAGAAGGGTATGAAAATTGATAAATTTTATAGGGTAAAAATGGAAGAGAAATCTATATTCTATATCTATATCTATATATCTATATAGCAGATAACTTTACACCAACAGCTGACATGTGACATCGTCTATGAGAGTCTATGTGTTTTTTTGTCACTACTTTGCTAAACTTATATCTTCAACCAATAGTAAGCCTTCTTTTCTTATTTCTCTTGACCGCCTCTCTCCCTATTGAGCATAATCTTCAACCAATAGCCATCATTTTTTTTGAATTTCTCTTGACTTTCTCTCTCCGTGTTGAGCATAATCTTCAACCAATAGCCATCGTTCTTTTCTTATTTCTCTTGATCTTCTCTCTCCACTTTCTCTCTCCCTATTGAACTCATTTTTTTTTTTGTAAACAACTTCAATGGCCATTTGTGAATTGCTGAGTCATTAATTTCTACACATATTTGAAATGTAGTTGATGTTGGTCTTGGTAATTGTTATCTTGACCTACTCATTTCGAATTTTTTTGGTGGGAAAATGGTCATGCTTCTCATTCTATATATAGACATCATTCTTACACTAACCATTTCATTTGCTACTGCTTCATATTTGCACTAATGGTTCATTTTTTGCAGGTTGAGATATATATCATTTCTTCTCTATTATCTATATTTGATCAGCTTATGATTTTTTTTTTATTATTAACCATTTGTTTTTTCTCTATCTTTTCACAGCTTGATATTTGATTGGTAAGTTTTTTTTTTTTACTATTTGGCATGTTTTTTCCCTATCTTTTCCCACTCCTTACTCTTTGTTTTTCAAATCAGACCTATTTTTTGTTGGTTTTCTGGGAAATTCCTATGGAAAAATGTCTCCCAATTGTGCTGAAATGAATTTCCTGGAGAAGGATTGGAGGATCAAAGGTTTTGATATAATGGTACTACATAAACTAAACAATAAACTCAATCAGGTATATCATTTGTGATTTCAGTTAGATGTTTTTTTAAGGGTAAATTATATTTTGGTACCGTGGTTTGGTCATATTTTATTTTGGTACCCTGAGGTTTAAAAAATGACTTATTGGTATTCTGTGGTATTCTCCATTAACACTTTGGTACCCTTTGGAGTTCTTTTGTAATTTTAACCATAACAAATTTTGCAAAAATTACATATTGACCCCCAATATTTTCAAAAAATTAAAAATAGGTCCATGAATACATATTATCTAAGGAGTAAAATAAAAGCTTTAAAAAAATTTTGGTGTCAATATGTAATTTTTGCAAAATTTGTTATGGTTAAAATTACAAAATAGCTCTAAAGGGTACCAAAGTGTTAATGGAGAATACAACAGGGTACTTAAGTGTCATTTTTTAAACCACAGGGGACCAAAGTGAAATATGACCAAACCATAGGGTACCAAAGTGTGATTTACCCTTTTTTTAATTTGTTTATTTTCTCTTGTGATGCAGAAAGAATCTAAAAAGGATATAACAACCCCCAAAATACTTAGTGGTCAACTTGGTGCAGAAGTAACTCATGAAGATGGAGAATCTACAACTCGAAAGCGTTATAAGAAGTTGAAGATTATGAATTTTTGTCCACTTTGTTAATATGAATAGGATCTTACATCTATTTTCATGTTATTCATGTCCTTTGCTAATAGTTCTATATTACTGTTCTTCATGGAAAGATTTGTATTTCCAGGAAAAATACCATTGTATTTTGCTGTTATTAATGCATTATTCAAAATGAACCTTCAGATCTGGAGTTTTCAACATTTCATTCTTTGATCCTCAGTTTCAGGAGACTTTCTAAAGAAAATCCAAAAAACAAATATACCACTAATCTTTCCTACTTAAAAAGATGAGTTGGTGTCAACTTTTTTTTTCCCAAATTACCCTTAGCCAATTATCCTAATTGCCAAATTCCCTTAATAATGCCTCCTCATGTCTAAAATGCTTTTAATGATGAATTCACATGTCTTTAACTTTATGATCTCTTTTTTTTTTTTCCCTCTTTTCAAATATAATCTTTTATTAAATAATATAATTGCCCTAAATTAATCTTCAAATTTGCCTAAATTAATCTTCATTGTCTCTTTTTCTTAATTGTTTGAAGCTAATTTATTATATATATATCTCAAATGTTACCAAACCTAATCAAATAAAATATATTCTAAATCTCTAATTGCATAAATCAGAATCCTTCCTTTTTTTTTTTTATTTGGCCACTATAATCTTTCCTTCACATAATTGCATTAAGTGAATTGACTTAATATAATATCTAAAATTTCTAATCTCACACCTTAAAATTCATTTAATTAATCTTAACTGACCTAGAAGAGAGACAAATTTGTAATCGGCTAATCCTTCCTTTTGGAGTATTCTTATTCTTAAAGCATGTTTTGCATTGTTTTCTTATAGTTCGGATGCCTGAAATTTCTGGATTGATTTTGTGACATTTTAGTCACACTCACACATTGAAGTTGGTTTCAATGATTTTTCAAGTATTTTGGTGTTCTTATTTTTCTATCATGGTATGATGTCCATTTTGGGTGTTCTAAAGGTTGTTTTTCATGGTTTCCATGTTGCTTTGATGACTGCAATTTCTGCACTGATTTGGTGACGATTTAGGCACAAATTGAAGTTAGTTTCAATGCTCTTTCAATGATATTTAGTGTCCTACTTTTGAAGCGTACCATGGTTTTTGTGTAGTTTTTAGGTCGAAAACATCTGCACTCTTTTGTAACACCTTAATATCAATTAGTTGCAACATAGGTTTCTCCTCACCTGTGGCAAAGATATATATATATATATATATAAATGAAATTATGAATATAAGGAATGATACATTATTTCAGATATGCTGTTTGTCTTGACAGTATTCCTTCAATCTCTTTGTTTTCTCATTGTTTATATGCTGGATTTTCTAGGTGGAAATTGTTGTTTGAAAATTGGAGTTCTACTGTCGATCATTCGTTGCTTAATTTCCCCCTCCTCCATTTATCTCCCCTTTCCTTCTTTTTGATATCTAGCAACTTTTGTAATTTCATTTTTGAAGTTTGTTTATTCTTTTAAATTATCATATTTTGCAAGTTCTCTTGGTGTAGTTTAATATTTAATTTTAAGCATGATTTCTATTTTATTTTTATTTTCCTATGCTCTCTAAAATTTTATTAATCTGGAAGCATTCAACTAAGAAGGCATTGAATCCCCTTGACTACTCATTAGTTTCCATCTTTTTAAGATTTCAAATCCTGGTTTATTTGTTCTACTGTTTATGCTAGGGATTTATGTGGACTACACCATAGATACTAAAGTAATTTTTTTTTTGGCCAAAATAGATACTAAAATAAATATTGATTGCAAAATGTGGTTTGTAAACTAAATGTTGATATTGAAATTAATTATAGTATTGATTGTTCGACAGATTTAATTCATTTGTAGTCTTTGTTTTCTTATTGCATTCTTGCATTGTAAAACTTCTGCCCCTTGTTTAGTGAAAAACATATATATATATATATATATATATTCCATTGTTGATATTATAATTCTGTATTAGTTATAAAATGGTGAAAAATCAGATTGCCCTCTTGAAGCTCGGCTTGGAATTTTCTCAGTTTACCATTAATCTGGTGCATTTCTTTTGCACAATTTTCAATCCCCCTCTGCGTAGATTCCAATGAACTGAAGCAATAAAGTGTGCAAAATCTTTGTTTGATTGTACATTTAATCCTTAAATTATCCCCTTTTTTCTCCCTTCATGATGTAGATCAGTTGTTCCTTGTTTACCATATTTTTTTTATATTCATCTATAATAATAAGTTTGGGATCATATAGTAATTGTTGATTCTATTTCCTACAGGAAAATATTTCTTTTTTCCTTTTATCTAAAATCTGCTTGTACTGAATATGGTAAAACACCAAATGTTTTTGTATATATATACTTAATGTGTTGAATTTGTGTATACTTAATGTCTACATGAATATTTGTGTTGACATAATAAAAACTACTAAGATTTTACTTGATATATACAATTTTCCTTTTTTCTCCCTTCACATTAATATTTGTATTGAATTTGTTTATACTCAATGTCTACATGAAAGTACCATGGGTTCTAATTCTACTGGATGAAGCAGTTGAGGCTGAAGAGCAAGCTACTATGGCATCAATTGAAAAATAATAGGTGAAACTTACAATTGGAGACAATTACTCCATTCTATTGCTTAGTGAAGGACCTTGTAATGTATAATTGTATATATCGTGTAAAATCTTAGTAGTTTTTATTATGTCAATTTATAATGTTTCAATTTCTTAGATAATTTATCATTTAAAATTATAATTGAAAATTACTAGACAAAAGAAAAGAGATTTTTGACCGATGACTCTACCATCACGGGAGATTTATTTTAAAAGTTTTTTCGATTTGGTTTGGCTTTTGATATATTAATTTTAAATTAAAAAAAAAATCAAAGCTTAAGCATAAAAGAAATGGACAGAAAAAACGTGATACAACTATTGGGAAATAAAGTATATAGGAAAAAAAAAACGAGCTGGGAAGTATGTTGGAGATTGTGCGCTAGGGCCAATCATTTTGTGGATATGTTCTGAACATATAGATTAATTTATGGAGATAAATTATGTCGTTATCATATTATTAGCATGTTTACTATGATAGCAATATAATCCGTGATTAATTATGTGATAGTTAATCTAAATCTGTCCCTGGTCGATTGTTTTCGTGTGAGCGAAAATGAACTAAGACCAGCATGACCTCGGTGCATAGAGATGCATGCACTAGATGCTGGAACGAGAGTCATGGTGCAATTATGTAAAGGGTTACAAGTTGCTGGACTGACCCGGAGAGTCCTGCATGCATGGGTTTAGTCATCAGCTTGCCTCTCCTGTACGCCTGTCACGACGCCTTAGACCTGAGGTCATCATTATTCCGGCGTTGTAGTTGTCAGACTTTGGCCTAGTCTAACGTTGCCCGTAGCAGGGTAGCCATAAGGGCTAGGTACGGGTTTGGTTGATTGCTGTGCTGAGAAATGTGGATTGGCCAAAATGGAATTTTGTCCCTCATTAAATGGGAGATATCTAACTGGCGCCCTCGATGAGTCTGTCCAAGGAAAGGAGTGGCCACTCAGTATATTGGGACTTACTCAAGAAGATCGAGAAAGTTGTGGTTTGGATTATGGATGACTTTCCTGTGCCTAATCCATGACCAAGATATCGTAGGACAATAGGGTTTATGACAAGGAGGTACTAAGGTTAAGTCGGTTTTGGTAAAAACGATAACTCACGTGTTTTGGGTAGTCGTGATGGCTTGCTAGAGTCCGCTCACGACTTGTAAGTCATAGAGATGGCTTGCTGCCAACTTCACGTGAGGCCTGCTGGGTCGCACATGAGCAGGATCTGGACACCGCTTAAAGGGACACGAATTAGGGTTAATTCGTGAGTCACTCCGGTGGCATAATTTAAGACATAGCAAAATGTCTGGGACATTAAGTCTTGTCTTAAATAATCTACAGTTGTAATATATTTAAATTTGTGGGACAAGTTTAAATATAATAATTGTTAAATAGTTAATAAGGATTAATCTTTTTACAATTATAATATTAGGGAATAATAAATCAGATAAGGTTCCTAAAAGTTAGGAGATTATTGATTTATTAAATTCTCTAATATTAGCATGAGGGTGGCGCCTCATAGGGCTTTTAATTAATGAAAATGTTTTATTAATTAAAGTCATGAGTTTGAATTTGAATTTGATTCAAAATTTGAATTATAGATATTAGGGTAATATTTTAATTCAATAATGAATTTAAATTCAAGATTCAAATTTGAATTAAAGATATTAGGGTAATATTTTAATTCAAAATCATTTGAAGATAATAAGTTGGTTATAACTTCGTAAGAGTTAGGAAAGTTTTTTATTTATAAAATTCAATGAAAAATTAAGGTATATGGCGCATTGCACTTGTGGGGCCCAAGGGGAGATTTGATCTTCCATTTGATTCTCCAAGATTGCAATTTGAATTTGAATTGAAATATTAAGTAATATTTTAATTAGATATTCAAGTCCTAAAATTATGATATTATTGTAATCTCATAATTTTATAATTTGATAATCCTATAATTTAGGGATTCCCTAATTATAATTATCAATTCCCTATTTTATGAAATAAAAGAGGGAAAGTCGCCTACTCCACCAACCCTAATTCATTTTGTGATTTTGTCTTCCTCCTTGTAGAGAGAGAGAAAAATCGCCAACCTCCATAGCTAGAGAGAGAAACTCGATTTTTCCAAGTGTGAGAGAAAAATTTGAGTTGTCCATAGCTAGGGTTTTGAGAGAAGAAAAACAAAAGGAGTTTTGTGTTTTCTTCTTCCCAGCGCCACCTTGTGTGTTTGATTCAAGAAAAAGTTCTTGGATTCAAACTCTGTAGATTTGGTCCCTGGTTCTTTTGGAGAAAAGAACAAAAGGCTAGCACCTTGGTGCCCGACAAACTACTCGTGTAAATCACAGGCGGAGGAAGGACGCTACGAGTGGACTTCTAGGACACGCCCCGTACAACCAAACCGATTGGAACTCGTGAGGTATACCACTATCTTAACAGGTTTTAAATTCAACTAGCGGATCTCCTGGGGAAATCTAGGGCTTGGCGCATAAATTTTTAATTTTATATTTGCTTCCGCTGCATTCTTGCGCCTTGATTTCCCAACAGTGGTATCAGAGCCACGCTAGTCCTGGATTTAAAACTGTTTTTGTGTACATATGATGTATGATATGTGTGTTTACCGCTTTCAATCACATGTTTGGTTTTACGAAAAATTCACCTAATAGTTTTCTTAAAAACTCGATCTACAAGTAAGGTGCAAATTTATGTATATGATACATAAAGAAATCAATGGGATTGATTTAAATAATTTTCTTGAATTTTAGGCCAAAATCGAAAATCCCTATATATAATTATAATTAAAAGTGTTTTAATTATAATATTATAGAGATGGCTGGAAATTTATTAAAATTATGAATTTTAAAAAAAAAATTGGGTCAATAATTTAAATTCTTGAATGTGATTCTTGAATTTTTATAATTATTGATAATAGGCCTAATTTCAAGAAAGGCATATTAAAATTGCACAAACCCTAAATTGAACACATTTTAAAAATGGTTTTTGATATGTGTTGTTGTATGCCGTGTTTGACATAATTATATGAATTGTTCATATGTGTATTGTGTGATGTTGGATATGGCTCTAGGGTTTTTGGTAAATACGGCCTGCGTGTCGTCTCCCCACTCTATTGTAATTTTACTTTCAGTTTATACCTCAATGTAACTGGGGTTTATCCTTTGTAATTTTATTTTTCTTTTTAGAAAAATTCTTTCATTGGCTTGAGAGAATTATAGGGTAGATGGGTCATATCTAAACACGGTATGTTTTTGCATTTAGTTTTGTTTTTGATACAATGCGCTAGATGTATGCTTAGGGTGCGAAATTTTAACATGCTATTTTAAATTTTACGCTACAACCACGTATACGATACGAGCATGGGATTTTGCATAGGATGCAAGATCTGTGCACATGTTCATCGTAGAGCGGTGATCGCCCTCAGCAACACGTATCTACCTTGACCTTGAGGAGACACGGGTGAATGGGAGTTTCAACGCGACGCCTATTGAAATCCTAGTTCTTTAAATGCGGTGATCGCCCTCAGCGACACGTGTTTAGTTGGGCCCTGATGATATGGGATTGGGCTTCGGCCTCGTTGTTTTTGAGCCTAGCCATTCACAAGTTTTATTGTGTGACTTAATGGGGTTATCAAAACGGTTTTGGACCTCAAGGCATTAGATGGGATAAACATGCCATAATAAGTATCATATGATGATACAGTCCTATAAAGATCTAAGAGTCACATAGGATGTGATTGGTAAGGAGTTACCTACCTAAATAACCAAAGGATGCATGATTGCCCTCAGCAACGGTAAACTTTGGTGAAATATGGGTCTTAGCCACTAATAATAAATTTTACTGGGTTTTATAAAATGGTGGATATATTTTATTTTTCCTGCTAATTAAACTTTTCATATCTGAATTGTAGAATCAAATGGCAACAAACGTTTCAACACTATCACTGCGATCTGTCCTTGAGAAGGACAAGTTGACTGGGACTAACTTTCGCAAAGCCTTCAAAGGATGCGATTTGCCTTTTAAGAAATTGCAAATTGTATTTGGAAGATCAAAAGAAGAAGAAGAGCAGTGATTTCTCTTCTTCTGGTATCTTAGTTATAGACGTTCACTTGTCTACTTTAACCACTTGGGTATTAGATACAGTATGTGGTTCTCACATTTGTATAAATGTGAAGGGTCTTAGAGACAGTAGAAAGCTGGACAGAAGCGAGGTGGACCTACGTGTAGGCAATGGAGCAAGAGTTGCTGCTGTTGCTGTTGGAACATACGAGCTTGTGTTGCCCTCTGGGCTTATTTTATGATTGTTATTATGTACCTTCATTGAGTTCAAACAATGTTTCCCTTTCTTATTTGGATAAGGAAGGTTTTACATGTGTAAACGGCAATGAAAGGTGTTCTATTTAGACGATGTTTTATTTGCTTATGGTGATTTGTAAGATAATCATCACGTCTTGAAATTAGAACGACAACACGATAACATCGATACCAAAAGGATTAAGATCAACGAATCAAATCCTACGTACCTTTGGCATTTTCGTTTAGGCCATATAAATGAGAAACGCCTAGAGAAGCTCCATAAAGATGGACTTTCTAAGCTCATTTGATTTTGAATCATATGATGCTTGCGAATCTTGTCTACTTGGTAAAATGACAAAGGCGCCCTTCACTGGCCACAGTGAGAGAGCACCTGACTCATTGGAATCATACATAGTGATGTATGTGAACCCACGAGTACTCAAGCTAAAGGTGGTTACTCATGCTTCATCACGTTCACTGACGACTTCAGTAGGTTTGGCTATGTCTACCTAAAGAAGCACAAGTCAGAGTCTTTTGAAATGTTCAAAAGATTTCAAAGGGAAGTAGAGAACCAACTTGGCAAGAAAATCAAAGTCCTTCGATCCGATCGAGGAGGCGAGTATTTGAGCCAAGAGTTTATTGATCATCTTAGAAGTTGTGGGATAGTCTAACAACTTACCCCTCCTGGAACTCCACAGTGGAATGGTGTTTCTGAGAGGAGGAATCGGACTTTATTAGATATGGTCCGATCTATGATGAGTCAAGCTGATCTTCCGCCATCCTTTTGGGGGCATGCTCTAGAAAATGCTGCGTTCACACTTAAACGTGTTCCATCTAAGGCAGTTGAGAAGACACCATATGAGATATGGAATGGGAAGAGGCCCAGTTTGTCTTACCTCAACGTTTGGGGATGTGAAGTTTATGTTAAGCAACAGTCTAACGATAAACTGTCTCCCAAATCCCTAAAGTGTTTGTTTGTGGGATACCCCAAGGAAAGAAGGAGGTATTATGTCTACTACCCATCTGACAACAAAGTGTTTGTAGTTAGAAATGGATTCTTTTTGGAAAAGGATTGTCTCCAAAAGAGACAGTGGGAGTAAGATAGATCTTGAAGAGGTTCAAGATCCACAAGACACTCTAGAGGCGCAGACGGAAACTAGAGAAGAGCCACAAGATGTTGTGGAAGCTCCTCTAGTAGCACAAGGACCATGAAGGTCTGATAGAACACATTCTCAACCTCAAAGATATGGATTTTTGATGACTGAGAACAAGGATGTATTGCTCATGGAGCGTGGTGAGCCTACCACCTATCAAGAAGCCATTGTGGGTCCCAACTCTGAAATATGGATTGAAGCAAGCATTCCGGAGTTGGAATCATCGTTTTGATGAGGTAGTCAAAGAGTTTGGCTTCTTACAAAACCCTGACGAGCCTTGTATTCACAAGAAGGTTAGTGGGAGCACAATTGTGTTCTTGGTGCTTTATGTCGATGACATTTTGCTCATTGGAAATGATATTCCTACCTTGGAGATTGTGAAATCTTTGTTGGGAAAATCATTCTCGATGAAGGACTTAGGAGAAGCTGCTTATATTCTAGGCATCAAGATCTATAGAGATAGATCTCGAAGGCTTCTTGGATTAAGTCAGAGTACATACTTGGATAAGGTACTGAAGCGGTTCTGTATGCAACATCCCAAGAAGGGATTCATACCGATGAATCCTGGTTTAGTCCTGAGCAAGAATCAGTGTCCCAAGACACTTGATGAGTGAGGGCGCATGAGTGGCATCCCTTATGCTTCGACAATAGGATCCATCATGCTGTGTACTCAACCCGATGTGTCGTTTGCCCTGAGTATGACGAGCCGGTTCCAACAAGACCCCGGTGAGGATCATTGGACCGCTGTCAAAAACATCCTTAAGTACTTGAGAAGGACTAAGGATGAATTCTTGGTTTATGGTGGAACTGATGTGTAATTGGTTACACAGATGCCCGTTTTTCAAACCGACCAAGATGTTTTAAATTGCAGTCTAGATACGTGTTTCTCCTGAACGGTGGCATCGTGAGTTGGAAAGGTTCCAAGCAGAGAACGATTGCTGATTCTACAACGTAGGGTTGGTCGCGAGGAGACACGGACCGTAAAACTAGTGTGTGAGGTATGCTTGGTGGTCACCCTGTCGAGACAGGAAAGACACCAAGTGGGACTGGGTCCCCACTGATTTTCCAACAGTGGTATATACTCAGATGTTATCATCGAGATGGTTGACATAGGTGATGGCAAGATATGTAAAGTAGCAGTCGAGGATAATGTTGCCGATCCTCTTACGAAACCTCTAGCACAGGTCGTACATGAACGCCATGTAACGTCGATGGGGATTAGACACATTAATGGATGTTCCTAGTGTAGGAACAGTTTGACATAGGTGATGGCAAGATATGTAAAGTAGCAGTCGAGGATAATGTTGCCGATCCTCTTACGAAACCTCTAGCACGGGTCGTACATGAACGCCATGTAACATCGATGGGGATTAGACACATTAATGGATGGTCCTAGTGTAGGAACAGTTTGATTAATGATTGTACCTAGTGCAAGTGGGAGTTTGATGGAGATTGTGCCCTAGGGCCAATAATTTTATATGTATGAACATATTGATTGACTAATTTATGGATGATAAATTGAGTCGTTATCATATTATTAGCATGTTTACTATGATAACAATCCCTGATTAATTATGTGATAATTATTCTAAACTGTCCCTGGTCGATTATTCATGTGGGAACTTGAATGAACTAAGACAAGCATGACTTCGGTGTATGGAGATACATGCATAAAGATGCTTCACGAGAGTCATGGTGCAATAAGTAAAGGGTTACAAGTTGCTGGACCGACCCGGAGAGTTCTACATGGATTTAGTCATGAGCTAGCCTCTCCTGTACACCTGTCACGATGCCCTTAGACCTGAGGTCTTGACTATTTCGGCGTTGTAGATACTGAACTTTGGCCTAGTCCAACGTTGCCCGTAGCAGGGTAGCCATACAGGCTAAGTACAGGTTTAGTTGTTTGTCGTGCTGAGGAATGTGGTTGCCCAAGATGAAATTTTGTCTCTCATTAAGTTGAGAGATATTTAACTGGGCCCCTCGATGAGTCTGTCCAAGGAATGTGTGGCCACACAGGGAAATGGGACTAACTCAAGGAATCGAGAAAGTTATGGTTTGGATTAAGGATGACTTTCCTGTGCCTTATCCATGACCAAAATATCGTGTGACAATAGGGATTATGACAAGGTGGTACTAAGTTTAAGTCGTTTGGCGTTAAAGCGATAAACTCACGTGTTTTTGGGTAGTCGTGATGGCTTGCTAGAGTTCGCTCTCGACTTGTGAGTCATAGGGATGGCTTGCTGCCAACTTCACGTGAGGCCTGCTGGGTCACACACGAGCAGGATTAAGATACCGTAAAGGGACACGAATTAGGGTTAACTCGTGAGTCACTTTAGTGACACAATTTAAGACATAGTTGAGTGTCTTAGGACATGAAATCTTGTCTTAAATAAAATCTACATTTGTAATATTTAAATTTGTTAGACAAGTTTAAATATATTAATTGTTAAATAGTTAATTTGATTAATCTATTTACAATTGAGTTCTTGTTTAAAATATTAGGGAATAATAAATTGAATAAGCCTCCTAAAAGTTAGGGGATTATTGATTTATTAAATTCACTATTTTAGGATAACAAGGAAAGGAAGATGGCGCATATCTCTTGATTTTTATTAATAAAATTGTTTTGTTAATTAGATTCAAGATTTGATTTGAATTCAAGATTCAAATTTGAATTAAGATATTAGGGTAATATTTTAATTCAATATTGTTAGGGAATTTGAATTAAAGATCAAATTTGAATTAAAGATATTAGGGTAATATTTTAATTCAATTTGTTAAGGAAATTAATAAGTTAGTTATAACTTCCTAAGAGTTAGGGTTGTTATTTTAATTATTAAATTCCTATATATATAGATGAGGATGGCGCATGGTTTGAGATTCAACTGCAAGATTTGATCTTGCATTTTGAATTTAAATATGCAAGTCGAATTCTAGATTAAATATTAATGTAATATTTTAATTAGGAATTCAAATCCTTATGACTCATTCCAACCAATAGGGTTTGCACACACA
Source organism: Chamaecrista fasciculata (assembly GCA_003254925.1). Lineage (NCBI taxonomy): Eukaryota > Viridiplantae > Streptophyta > Magnoliopsida > Fabales > Fabaceae > Chamaecrista > Chamaecrista fasciculata. Next base: position 41,778 of record QANZ01054673.1, on the reverse strand, counting down.
CATATATATAATATTTTAATTATTAAATTCCTATATATATATATATTGCACACACACATCAAAGTCGCCTATGCCATTATTTTAGTGAGACTAAAACTCGACTTTGCCCTAGTTCTATGAGTTAGAGAAAAGTCGACTTAGTTCTAATAGTTAAAAAAAACGACTGTCCTTGGTGTGAGAGAGAGGCTCGACCTATCCCTAAAAGGTTTAGGGTTTGGGCAATTTGTGTGTGAGCCAAGAAATTAGTTCTTGTTGTTGCGCCACTTTTGGGGAATTCAAGAAGTGTTCTTGAAGTTCGCCACTTGATTTTTGGGGAATTCAAGAAGTGTTCTTGAAGTTCGCCACTCGGTTCTTGGGGTTTCAAGAAGTGTTCTTGAAGATCCAAGATTTATAGATTTGGTTCCCATAATCTCTTGGGAAGAAGAGATTGGAGGCTAGCACCTGGGTATCTGCCAAACTGTTCGTGTGGATCACCAGCAGAGGAAGGACACATTCGAGTGGACTTCTCGGAATCGCAAATTCAGAAGCTACCGATTGAAATTTAGGTAAACATGCATCTTCCCTTACTAGAATAAATGCAAATAGTGGATCCTGGAAGGGAATTATAGAGTATGCGTTTTTTAAGTTTTTTTTTTGTTTTTCCGCTACGCTCCACTATAATTTCCAACATTTATATGTATAAAGAACTTAAAATCTATAAATTTTTTATGAAAACTTTAAAAATTACTGTATCAATCTATAATATATTCTGAAAACTTTAAAAATTACTGTCCTTATTTTCTATTGTTTGTGATGTTAAAGTCACAAAAAACTAATTTTATATTCTGAAACTTATAAATACATGTTGTATGTGGGTTGTAGGAGTGTCGAATATGAACACGTGTCGGACACAGTGACACAATCTTAAAATGAAGTGTTCATAGTTCATAGATAGGCCAAAGTCCTATTTTGGTCCCTCAGTTATTTTTCGTTCCATATTGTTCCCTCAGTTTTCCAAAACTTGGCACAGTTGGTCCCTCAAACATTTTTCATCCATTTTTCCGTTAAAAAAAAAAAAGGAAAAATAATCTTTCATCCCCCAAAAAGTTAAGTTTTTTTTTACATTAAGGTCATTTTCTTTTATAATAGGATCAAAACGTAAGAAAAAAAATAAGATTATAATTAAATTTAAACAAAAAGACATCTTCCTCTCTCTCTCTTGTGAGTCTAAATATCTCCAGGAACTTCAGTGGGAAAATTGATCGTTGCTTTCATCAATGTTGGAAGCTTGAGTTTTTAGATTTGAGTACTAATAATCTCAGTCGGGAGATTTGGATGGGGTTTTGGAGGTTAAAGGTGTGAGATCCTAGAATTTCATAGTGGAGTTTGGGAGAGATTAGAGTAACATTAGAGACCCTTATGTATTTTAGATAGCATTTTAGTCTTGTTCTAGGCTTGTATTAGGAGCTTTTAATATAGAATTTTTTTAGAAATTTGAAGGCTCGATTATGTAGAATTTTAATTGTCATATTTGAAATCCTCGTATTTTATTTGATTTGTGGTAAAAATTTGGGAGTAAACGGAGTTTAAAATTTTATCTGTCTTTTTTTTTTAAAACTACAATAAGACACTTTCGAGTATGAACTGAAAAATTTTAGAGTTAAATTTTTAAAAAACAAATTTTATATTTGGAATCTACTCTTCGTAACGAAGCTAATGATATAAATTTTGTTTAGGAACACTATTTCTAAAATTTTAAGTTTTAAGGACTGTTTTGAAAGAATCCAATGGTTGTGGGCATTTTCTATAAATTCTAGTTCTTGAGTTACTGCAACTTAATAGCAGATTTGCTCCCCTAATTTTCTAAAATTCCAAAACGACCCCACCTAGTCATAAAAAACAGCACGACTCTCCCTCCCCTGTTTCATTTTCATCGCGCGCTCTCTCCCTCATATCTCTCATTCTGCTACTTCGTCTAACCAAATCGTTGCCCAGACTAGGTCGTCGTTGTCCCTACCACCGCTGGACACGTCGCCGCCGGTGGTAGCAGCTCAAGCTGTCGTGCTCCTCCCCCATTTGTTTGGTTTGTCCCATCTTTCACTCCTCATCTTCTATAGTTCGATTTTGTGTGTAGTGGCTGGTTTTGTAGCATAATCTTTGAAATTTCTTCTAGTTTGTGATGGGTTTTGATGCTCCTAATGATCTGAAACTCTAATATCAACTTTATCTTCCATCCTCATGAATTTTGGACACGATAGGAATTTAGGGCTCACTTGAAATTGGGGTTTTCGCCACATCTGTCATAATTCTTGAATTCAATGATTTTAGTGAGACTAATTGATGATATTAATGAGTGTTTACCATTGGATTGAAGCTTGGTTCTACTTTCATAGATTTTGAGACCCGATAGAAACTTTGGGTAAACAGTAATTGGGGCTTTTGACCAAATCTTTGTTTTCATGAAATTATTAGTTCGGATGAGTTCAATGGATGATAAAAATGAGTCATAGTGCATTGATTTAAATTTAGAATAGGTATTTTAAAAATTGACTATTATTCACAAAACTTTAAAGTTGCATTTTGGTCCCTATGCGTGATTTTGATGGTCTTGATGAATTAAATAAAATACTTTGGGATTATGGAGAGTTTTGAAGTAATAATCTTGAATTTAAAAAGTTGGAGTCATTCTATTCAAGTTCAACTAGAAGGGAAAGAATGTCTCAAGTTGTGAGATTGGCTTATGGTCTTGATTTTTGAATTTGTTTGTGAACTATTTAATTTTTGGATTTCAAATCATTATCAAAGCTCCCAAATTGATACTTAAGTCATTTGTTCATCTCATGTTTATGTATTAGGATCTTAGTTGGATGTGAGTGAGGGTTGGATAAGTTCTTTTAGTAAGGATTTGCTACTAGGGTTTAGTTTGATAGATTGTGAAGGGTTGGACCTTCGGATCATTGGGAGTTGATTCTCATAGTATGTTGATTGAATCTTTGTTTGTGAATATACTTATAGAGTTATGTACGTCGATCGTTGGACGAAAGCTATAAGGTGCAGTTATCAATTCTCCGGGTTGAGGTGAGTGGCTTTTTCATACTTGTTCGGTGCGAGACTTTGATTGTCGATGGGTTTTGTTTATCTTGTGAATTAACTTTTTCATTGACAGTTTCCTCCAAATTTGGGAATGTTGAGTACTTTCGGATATAAGTCTTCACCATTTAAATATTTTGTTGATGGTTGTGAGTGTTTGACTTAGAATGTAATTACCTTGATATAATTGATACATTGGTGGTTGTTCAAAAAAAAAATGATACTTTGATGGACGATTGGTTGTGTATGGTGTTCTCTCCGACTGTGGGAGGAGGTGATAATTTGTATATCTCCCCAATGAAGTGTTGGAAAATCATAGGGTCAGCGCAGTGGAAAACAACGGTAATTAAAAATTTTGCTTCCCTATGATTCTCTTCCAGGATCCACTATCAACATTTATATCATAAAGAAAGAGATTTACCAAATTTCAATCGGTGCTTTCAAGTTTTCGAGTGGAGAAGTCCACTCCAAGTGTGCTTCCTCTGCCAGTGATCCACACGAGCAGTTTGGCAGATGCCCAGGTGCTAGCCTCCTTCACTTCTTCCCAAGTGAAAACGGGAACAATATTTATGAATCTTGAACAATCAAGAACTATTCTTGAATTCAAGATGAGTGGCGCAAGATTCACACACAAGAACCCTAAAATAAAAGCCTAAATCGAACTATCTCTCTCTAAGAGGGAAGTCGACTTTCTCTCACTAATTAGGGTGTGGCGATTTTCTTCTCTCTCTAGGAAGAACTTGGCGAAATTTTGTCTCACAAAATAGCCTTAGTTGACTTGCTCCCTATGTGTGTGTATTTATATTTTCCTCATTCCTAAAATTAGGGTTTCATTAATCCAATTAGTGAATCCCTAAAATCTTGGATATATTAATTCAAAAATTAATATTATTTAGGATTCCCTAAATCTTGATTTATAATATTACACTAATATTATAATTCAAAAACCAGGTGCAGTTCGAAAATCTTGGCCTACAAGATCAAATCTTGAAACCAAATCTTGATTGCTCAAATCCTATTGGTTGGAATGAGTCATGAGGATTCAAATTTATAATTAAAATATTACTTTAATAATTTAATTAAGAATTTCGACTAGCATTATTTAAAATCAAAATGCAAGATCAAATCTTGCACCCCAAGTTTAAATCCATGCGCCATCCTCATCACATATTTAGGGAATTTAATAAATCAAAAACATTCCTAACTCTTAGGAAGTCTTAACCAACTTATTATCTTCCAAGATTATTGAATTAAAATATTACCTTAATATCTTTAATTCAAATCATGAATCTTTTTGAAATCAAAATCAAATTTTGAATTCAAATTCAAATCTTGATATCTTTATTTAATTAACAAAACATTTTCATTAATTTAATACAAGACCTATGAGGCGCCACCCTCTATCTTGTTTCCCCAATATTAGTGAATTTAATAAATCAATAATTCCCTAACTTTTAGGAAACTTATTTAATTTATTATTCCCCAATATTTTAAACAAGAATTTAATTGTAAACCATTTAACAATTAATATATATTTAAATTTGTCCAACAAAATTAAATACCATAAACATAGATATTTATTTAAGACAAGATTTAATGTCCTAAGACATTTAACTATGTCTTAAATTATGTCACCAAAGTGACTCACGAATTAACCCTAATTCGTGTCCCAAAATAGCATCTTGATCCTGCTCATGTGTGACCCAGCAGGCCTCACGTGAAGTTGGCAGCAAGCCATCTTATGACTCACAAGTGGAGAGCGGACTCTAGCAAGCCATCACGACTACCCAAAACACGTGAGTTATCGCTTTAACGTTAACGACTTAACCTAAGTACCACCTTGTCATAATCCCTATTGTCACACGATATTTTGGTCCTGGATTAGGCACGGGAATGTCATCCATAATCCAAACCACAACTTTCTCGATTCCCTGAGTTAGACCCATTTCCTAGAGTGGCCACGCATTTCTTGGACATACTCATCAAGGGCGCCAGTTAAATATCTCTCATCGTAATGAGGGACAAAATCCCATCTTGGTCAACCACATTCCTCAGCACGACAATCAACCAAACCCTTACCTAGCCCTTATGGCTACCCTGCTACGGGCAACGTTAGACTAGGCCAAAGTTCGACAACTACAACGCCGGAATAGTCAAGACCTCAGGTCTAAGGCTATCGTGACAGGTGTACAGGAGAGACTAGCTAATGACTAAACCCATGCAGGACTCTCTGGGTCAGTCCAGCAACTTGTAACCCCTTACATAATTGCACCATGACTCTCGTAAGGCATCTAGTGTATGTATCTCCATACACCGAGGTCATGCTGGTCTTAGTTCATTCTCGCTCCCACAAGAATAATCGACCAGGGATGAATTTAGATTAATTATCTCATAATTAATCAAGGACGCTATCATAGTAAACATGCTAATAATATGATAACAACATAAATTATCTCCATAAATTAATCAATATGTTCAAAACATATCCATAAAATGATTGGCCTTAGGGCACAATCTCCAACATGAAGGGTTGAGGTCAATGTATGTTCAAACTCGAGTAAAATTTCTTGAATGTGGAATCTTGGTTGCGCAATACTATGTAATGAAATTATTTATGATGATGATGCAGGAGAGGGTGTCCTCAATTATTTGAAACTCTAAAGTTGGCCTTGACTAGTGCTTAGATGAATTTGTTTTCATTCTTATATTTTTGGTAACTTGATTGACTTTCTTTATAAGGTGATTGGTGTTATTGATCTTTCCTTTCACATTGTGGTGTTCTATAATATGAATTTTCTTCTTGTGAAATTTTATTAATTTCTCTAAGTGATGAGTGACTTTGGTTACGTTTATCTTAACATTTGTGTGGTGACTTAATGTTCAATTAGTGAGTTTTAAATGTACTTGTATTTGATCTTAAACTTCTTGATCAATATGCCTCGGGGGAACTATGAAATTCTGGTCGTGTATCTTATTTGTTCACTTAAAATGTTGATTGATGTTGGTGATATTATTTAATATTTATTTGAGTGATATATGTTCTGAGTTCACTAAATTTGCTTGTGCTCGTGTTTTTGCTTGTGCTTGTTTTTGTGTTTGTGATTGTGAATGTGATTGTGATTGGGTTTGCATTTGTGTTTGTGTTTGTGTTTCTGTATGTGATTGCTCTCTCGTAAGTTGTAGCCGTAATATTGATTGAAACCCTTTACTTACTTTGGTGCGTGATTTATCGTTGACTATTTGTGGGATGAATGTGATGATGTTGTGTGTGGTCCCGATGGGTGAGAAAAGCTGTGTGCATTCCTCACGGGTTGAAATAATGCTATGTGCGATCCTGATGGGTGAGAAAAGCTGTGTGCGGTCCCCACGGGTTGAAATAATGTTGTGTGCGATCCCGATGGATGAGATAAGCTGTGTGCGGTCCCCACGGGTTGAGACAATGTTGTGTAAACTCCCTATGGGCGAGATAAAGTTGTGTGCGATCCCCACGGGTTAAGATAATGTTGTGTGCGCTTTCTATTGTTGGAGAAAGAATTGAAGTATCAATAACGTGATATACCTGTGATTATGTGGTGCATGAACTTCTAAATCTTGGTTGCATTGGAATATTATTGTTTATGAATTGAGGATTTTGTAATGTTAAATACTGACACAAGTGACACTAAATGTAGTTTATATCTTTGATGTTTGGGATGGTATCAATTGGATTATTATTGTGTTGTTGGCTACACCACATGTAGATTCTATTGATGTAATGATCATTTGGTTGTTCATGATTGTACATAAATTCTTAGTTGGAAATGTTACTTTTGTTTAAAATAACTTATCCAAGGCTTGATTCTTCAAAATTTCTACAAGTATGATTGAAATGAGATTTTTATTTCTAACATCGTGATATTTTACTTAGTTTTTAAATCACTAATGAGTCATTCTTTCACTCAATGATCTTAAAGAGTTTAATTGCAAAATCCTTATGAATTGTACATCTTGGAACAATTTAAATACTTCATTGTATCATACATCTAATTCTTGAAAGGAGTTTCGTAAGCCGATTTCATAAATTGATCTTGTTCTCTAATTTTGCTTTAACAAAACATGACAACTATTCTGTCAGATTTTTATTAAACTTTATGCAAACTTTATTTCTTTTTAAATACATTTTTTTAAGTATGTTTCTCTTTGAAGTTCCTTTGTGCCATAAGGTTTTCTGAACTCATTGTTGTTCTTATATTTCAATTTCTTTTAAAAGCTCACTTCCTACCTATAGTTGAATTGTTAAGCCTTTTTATTTGAATTAAGTTTTAATCATTGCATATATTAGAATTATTTGGTTAAACGGATGTTGTTATAAGTTATTCTTGTTAATGAATGTTCTCCTTGTTGGCAGCTCTCTCCTTACGTGGTGGTGCCCAACACCACGATTGGAATGGTTTAGCCGCTCACTGAGTTGCAAAACTCATCCCCCTCCACTTAATATTTTTTAGATGCAGGTTTAGAAGGTGGGAAGTGTTGAGCAGGTGACATTTTCTTAGAAGGAGAAATACATATTGTTCGTGTGTGCCAGGTTGTACATTATTTATATTATTATACTCTAGAGCTGCTCAATAAATTCACAGGCATGATGTTTGATTGTGTAAGATTTGTTATAGAAAATTTGTAGATGACAATATCAGTTATGTAACTTTAGTTTAACATGTGATTTCTTTTAATTGTTGGCTTACGAAATGTGAGATTCTTCTTGCATTTCGTGCCGGTCACGTGCCTAGGTTTGTGTCGTGACAAAAGGGGTTTTCAGTTTCGGAGAATAACCTCACTGGGCTTATCCCTTCAGAGAATTTCCCTAAAAGTTGTGACCTTAAAATTCTTGATGTTTCCGACGATTGGTTTATGGGGAATGCTCCGAAGAATGTAAGTAACTCTAAGAATCTCGAAATTTTGAATCTTCTTGGGAACAAGTTTTATGGGGACATTCCATTTGAATTGGGATCCATTTTAAGCCTTCAAGCATTATGCTTGTCTAACAACAATTTCACAAAGAACATCCCAGAGATCCTATTAATTTTGACCAATCTAACTTTCTTGGATCTGAGTAAAAACAGATTTGGTGGGGAGATATAAGAAACATTCGGGAGATTGAAGCGAGAGAGAGAGAAATTGTGTTTTTGGGCAAATTCAGTTAAAATTTTAATTTATTTCTTTTTCTTACGTTTGGATCCTATTATAAAAAGAAAAGGACCTTAATATAAGAAAATAAAACTATTGGGGGATGAAAGTTTATCTTTCCCTTTTTTAACAGAAAAATGGGTGGAAAACATTTGAGGGACCAGCTGTGCCAAGTTTTGGAAAACTGAGGGATCAATATAGAACGAAAAATAACTGAGGCACCAATTTGGAACATTGAGCATAATTGAAAGACCAAAATAGGACTTTGGCCTTATAGATATATATCATACAAAATCACCAGATATATTTCATACAAAATCACCCGGAGAAAGAGGTTAATATGTTTAAAAAGTAAAAACTGACCAAATTTTGAAAATAAATTTGTCAACTCAAATTTTATTGAAATTTTTTGAAATTCAAAATTCAGTTTTTATTTTAATAAAATGATAATAAATACTTGGGTAAATTTTATAATTTAATTTAGTACATAAATCTTAGGTTTTCACTTTAATCAAGTTCAATCTTGTAAATATTTCTTTTTATTCCGTCTTTATTTTTATCTCTTGTTTTTGTAATTTTATTTTCTTTTTCTCTTATTTCTTGAAATTTATTATTCTCATTTATTTATTTAATTAAACTTTAGTTTTTTTCTTTTATTAAAACTTATTATTCTTTATTTTTTTCTCTCTTTTTTTGTAAATTATTATTGTTATTATTCATTTCATAATTATTTATTATTCTTTTATTGTTCTTATTATTTCACTTTTTGTATAATAATTATTTTTTTCTTGTTATTTATTCTCATTCTTGTTAATTTAATTTAATTTTATCATTCTATTTCTTTCTTAATTTTCTTTTTATTCTAAGGATGATTTAATTTAATTTTTTTACCACTTTATTTTTGCATAATTATCTTGACATGATTATTTTTGTGAATGGATGTTGTTAAATCCCTAATTCCTTCCCTAGGACTTTGTTTGGATTGAAGATATTGAGGGAGAAAAGGAGGGGAAACCTCTCACCCTTTTTAGAAAAATTGAAGATTTGAGGAGAGATAATTGATGGATTAACTTTTAATTCTTCTTCCTCTTCCTTTTTCACAAATTACAAATACTCAAAATTGAGATATTTTGAAGGAGGAACTACGTTTCCAACAAAGAGGAGAGTAGAGAGAGATTAATCTCCCCTCTCCTTCCCTCCTTTCCCCTTCATAGTATCCAAACAAACCCTAGAACTCGGTTAAACTCTCAACCGTCTTTAATTTGAGACATTTTTCGAATTGACTTATTTACCACTTCTTCTCAATGTTAGTTTTTCTATTTTTTAGAAAAGAATTTAGTAATTTTAATATATATATATATATATTATTCTATATATTTATATGTTGATAATATATATGATAGTTAAAAAAGATTATTGGCCTCCCATTATAAAAACAACAAAACTTAGCTCAAGTTCCTTACTCCCTCCGTTTTTGTATATCTTCTTTTCTAGAGAATTTTTTTTATTCCAAAATATCTGATGTTTTACAATTTCAAGAGAACATTAATTATTTTTTTACTATTCTATCCCTATTAAAGATAGTAGAGCCATAAATGAATAAACACTTTTCAAGTATTTAACAGGGATAGTTTGGTCTTTTTATCTCATTTTTCTCTTTATTTTAGGTGAGTTGATCATTTCCTTAGTCTGTGTGTATTTACCTTAAACATCTGACATTTGACATGTGGCAAAAAATTTATACATAACCAATCATGGTAGAGAGAGAATATTAAACACAATTTTTTGCATAACCAATCATTGAAGAGAAAAAATATAATTAAAACTTGTGATGAGAGCTATGAAACATGGACACTTCATTTTGATAGCGTGTCGCTGTCAGACACGTGTCCGTGTCCGACACCCGTACGACACCACACGACACATATTTATAAATTTCAGAATATAAAATCAATTTTTTTGACTTTATCATGATAAATAATAGAAAATAATATCACATATGACATATATAATGAATTTATATTGTAATTTTTAAAATTCATCAAATTTATGAATTTTTAATTATTTTTATATATAAATATATGTCGTGTCGTGTCATATAATTTTAAGAATCTAGCGTGTCAGTGTGTCCGTGTCCGTATCGTGTCCCGTATCCATGTCAGTGTCCATGCTTTATAGGATGGGAGGAACTTGATGACAAAAATATAAAAAACTTAATATAAATTTTTTCCATATAAAAATTTGGGTAAATTACACTTTGGTACCCTGTGGTTTGACCCTATTTCACTTTGGTACCCTGTGGTTTGAAACTTGACACTTTGGTACCTTGTGGTATTCTCCATTAACACTTTGGTACCCTTTGGAGCTATTTTTTAATTTTAACCATAACAAATTTTGCAAAAATTACATATTGACCCTAAAAAATTTTCAAAAAATTACAAATAGGTCCCTGGATACATATTATATAAGGACTAAAATGAAAAATTTAAAATTTTTTTGGGGTCAATATGTAATTCTTGCAAAATTTATTATGGTTAAAATTACAAAATAGCTCTAAAGGGTACCAAAGTGTTAATGGAGAATACCACAGGGTACCAAAGTGTCAAGTTTCAAACCACAGGATACCAAAGTGAAATAGGGTCAAACCACAGGGTATCAAAGTGTAATTTACCCTAAAAATTTTGATTCCACCCCTGCCCGGGGACTGTGTGAACATAATTATCCTAAAAAAATTATTTGATTATGTAGAGTCAAGTTCAAGTAGTGAATCCGCTCTAATAATTGAAAACAATAAAATTTCTCAAATGCCCTATTGCACCATACTACCCCATCACTAGTGATGATCCCAATATTCATGTCTTAGCATAGCTAACGCCTAACAATCAATGCATGGAGCTCAAATGGTGGAATTAAGCTGGAGTTATGTAGACAGGCTCCCAAAACTCCAACAACAACACAGAGATGATAACCAGTAACCACAAAGAACTGCATAGAAAGAGCTTGTTATGAATTGGAAAGTCATTAATTATACATAAATGATAAACAAAAAACATTATTAACAAAAGCATTCTTTTGGTCCCTAAATTTTATATAATTTTTTTAATTTCATCATCAATATTTTTTTGTTATCAATTTCGTCCTCAATATTTCATATTTTAGTCAATTTTATCTATTGACTAAATTCTTTTAATAAATTATAACAATCTTTATTAGTCACGTAGAATTCGTCGTTAATATTTTTCATAGTGAGAACAAAGAATGACACTGACTAAAATATAAAATATTAAGATGAAATTAACAACAAAAAAATATTGAGAACGAAATTAAAACTTAATATAAAGTTTAGAGACTAAACAATACTTTTATACCAATCTTATATTATACATCCCTTTTCTTTCATTTCTCTTGAATTTTTGTTATACAACAAATACAATATATATATTTGGCCAAAGTTCTATTTTGGTCCCCCAGTTATGTTCCTTGTTCCAAATAGGTCCCCCAGTTATTTTTTGTTCCATATTGGTCCCCCAGTTATGCAAAACTTGAAAAAGTTGGTCCCTCTAACGTTTTTCATCCATTTTTCCGTTAAAAAAAGAGGAAAAATAAACTTTCATCCCCAAAAGTTTTATTTTCTTATATTAAGGTCCTTTTCTTTTTATAATAGGATCAAAACATAAGAAAATGAAGTAAATTAAGATTTTAAGTGAATTTA
>QANZ01054673.1:0-29029 GCA_003254925.1 Chamaecrista fasciculata | reverse complement strand
GAGAGAGAGAGAGAGAGAGAGAGAGAGAGAGAGAGAGAGAGAGAGATTTATTTTGTGTTTTTGGGTAAATTCACTTAAAATCTTAATTTACTTTATTTTTTTATGTTTTGATCCTATTATAAAAAGGAAATGACCTTAATATAAGAAAATAAAACTTTTGGGGATGAAAGTTTATTTTTCCTTTTTTTTTAACGGAAAAATGGATGGAAAACGTTAGAGGGACCAACTTTTTCAAGTTTTGCATAACTGGGGGACCAATATGGAACAAAAAATAACTGGGGGACCTATTTGGAACAAGGAGCATAACTGGGGGACCGGTTGGTCCGACAAGTTAACAGCGGTCCAGCTGTTTCTTTTGACTTATGTTATCCCTAATTCCCTCCATTATAATATTCTACTATATGGGATGAGACCCACTTCATCAAGCACCGAAACGCTCTCCAATCACATCGTTTTATTTCCCCATCATCTTGATTGTTGATTAGAGTTAGAGAAAACTTATTTTTTATCACTGAATTGTTACTGAATTAACAATTTAGTCCCTAAACTATAGAAAATATGAATCAGTGCTTGAATTTAATACCATCATCAATCTTTTGATCCCTGAATTGTAGAAAAATACGAATCAATTCCTGAATTTTACACTACAATCAATCATTTGGTCCTAAAATTGTAAAAACATACGAATTAGTGTCTGAATTTTATACTACCATCAACCTTTTGGTCCTTGAGCTGGTTTTTATTTTCCTACGATTCACGGACCAAACAGTTGACGGTGGTGTAAAACTCAGGGATTGATTTGTATTTTTCTACAATTTACGGATCAAAAAGTTGATAGTGGTGTAAAATTCAAGGTCTGGTTCATATTTTTCTACAATTTAGGGATCAAAAAATTGACGGTGGTGTAAAACTCAAGGACTGATTCGTATTTTCTTACAATTTATGGACCAAATCGTTGACTCGGCAATAATTCAGTGACCAAAAAGTATGTTATCTCTTAGAGTTATCATCTATCAAATTTCCATGTTCCCGCACACACTGTATCCGGACCCCCTCGTTTCTTTTAATCAAATAATGTCCAACCTGCCTAGTTTACAACTTTAGAGTTTAGATTAGAGCAAAACAAAATTTCCCACCACCTTCTATAAATATTCAAATTTCAAAGTGCTATTCATTCTTTTCCCAATCCCCACAATCACCTACCCAACACATTTTGTTCTTGTATTTATGCAATAAAATGGAAAGACATCGTTCTTAGAAGATAGCTTTATTTTTTTTGGCCAAACTAGAAGATAGCTTTATTATATTTGTATATTTATGTTTGTCATATTTTGAATTACTTACAAAAATACAAATGTTATTTATAATAAATTAATAAGAATTAGTAATGCAAAACATATAATTGTAGGTGATAAAATTATATGAAAGTTTCATAGGTGTTTGAATAAATGTATTTTTAAATATTTGGATTTTTCTTAAAATTATGTTTTAATTTTTAAATATATATATATATTAAAAAAATATTAATTATTTGGTACCAAAAATGATTCTTTAAAGATTACAGAATTGATTTTTGTAAGAGAAAAATTGATCTCTCAAACAATAGTTATTTATATAGTTCGAAAATTCAGACCGGTCATTGACTCGAATAAGAGCTCGGGGTGGACAGGTCACTGTTTTAACCGTTGGGTCACTAAAAACTCGGTTGGCCTAGTAAAATTAGAAAAATTATAAATATATGTATATATTTACACATACATCAATCAAACAAATCTCTTGTACACATACTAAGTCATAAGAAATCAAATTTAAACATGAAATTGATTAGAAATCCTTATATTATATTGTAGAAAAAATAGATATTCACAAATTCAAACAAGTATTCACACTTTCTCATATTATCAATATAAACTAGTATTTATAAATTTACAAGATGGAAGCTAAAGAATACCAAAAATAAATTATTAAATTGTGAATTAAGTGAACTGCAATATATAAGGCTCTTTGAAGAATTTAAAATTTGTTATTATCCCATTTCTAATGGATGATATCATTATAAAATTATTTGATTCAATTGACCTTGATATATATTTCAATTATAATTAAAACAAGGCCAAAGTCCTATTTTGGTCCCTCAATTATGTTTCATGTTTCAAATTGGTCCCTCAGTTATTTTTCGCTCCATATTGGTCCCTCAGTTTTCTAAAACTTGACATAGTTGGTCCCTCAAACGTTTTCCATCCATTTTTCCGTTAAGAAAAAGGAAAAATAAACTTTCAACCCCAAAAGTTTTAGTTTTTTACATTAAGATCATTTTCTTTTTATAATAGGATCAAAACATAAGAACAAAAAATAATTTAAGATTATAATTGAATTTAAACAAAAATATAACTTCTTCCTCTCTATTATCTCTCTCTCCGCCGAAACGCCATGACCAATTACCGACCTCCCTCCTCCATTGCCGCCGCTCCCTTCGACGACACTAGAGATCAATCCCCTCAACCCAAGTCCTCCAATCGAAAGCCCCTTGTCGCCACCATTTCTCTCTTCGCCATTCTCTTCCTCACTCTCATCATCGGCACCAAAACCCCAATCTGTCCCTTCCACGGCCGTCGTCGCCGCCATCAGAATTGTCTGCAATGTCATGTGCTTCACGGCCTCGTGCTTCTCCAGCATCTCCTCCCTGAACGATCTACCCCAAAACCTTAATGACCCCGAAGCGATTCTCCCTCCGAGAACTCCCAAAGCTCTCTTCCTCACTCAGAACTCTCGCTTCGCCCTCGAACGGCCCTGCTCTGGCTGATTGTAAGGATTAAATCGTTGTCGACAATGGAAGCAGTTCTCGGCGACAGCGGTGACAAGGCGTTGATAATGTGACTTCATAGTGGGAGAGAAAAAAAGTGTAAAATAAACTAAAACTCCCAGTTATTTCTTCTTTCTTACATTTTGGTTCTATTATAGAGAAAAAGGTCCTTAATGCAAAAATTCAAACTTTTAGGTGTTAAAAATCAATTTTGTCTTATTTATTAACGGAAAAATGAATGGAAAACGTTTAAGAGACCAATTGTGCTAATTTTTGGAAAACTGAGGGACCAATATGGAACGAAAAATAACTGAGGGACCAATTTGGAACATGGAGCATAACTAAGGGACTAAAATAGGACTTTGGCCTTAAAACACTAACAATACAAAAGGCCTAGGCCAAGTTGCTATACCTGGATGAAAATTATAGGAGGTCATTTTTCTAAGGATCAACCGGGACTAAGTATTGCATCTCAATTTAGTAATTTAGTGCAATTGAGGTGATCATCAACTCCAAATTGACAAAGAATCTTAATGTTAAGGCGACAACTTAAACCAATTTGTTGGAGGCTTCAAGTTCGGTTGCCCTAGTGGGGAGGCTTTAATGCGGTACTTTAGTTTTAGTTTTTCTCCTTTTCTTTTTTCAGTCTAGGTGAAAATGGACTGGATGGTTGACAATTGAAACCTGGACCAATGAATTGACTCGAAAAAAATATGAATTAGATAGAATCCGATCCAATTAGGATGATCAATTCAATTGGTTCCAAGTCAATCCGGACAGTCTGAGCTGCTTTTGAACTACAATTTAGTCTTAATGAATAATACTTTATAGACTAAATAGTTAATATTTATACATTTTTAAAAAATATTTTCAAATTCGATAATTAAATTTTATTTTTTATATAAATTTTTAAAATTACAAAATAAAATTTCTCTTTAATATTGAATACACATATACGACTTTTGATAGGTCATGCTTGGGAACCAAACATGTTCACTGATAAGTTCATGTCAATACAAAAAAAAACCCTACAAAATAAAATATCTGAAACTCAAAGAAGACAAAAGCTTGTCCAAAGAAAAAAAAAAGGTGAAAAAAGAGAAAGAGAAAAGTTAGGAAAATAAAAGGAGAAAAGCTTCAAGAAAAGCCGGAAAATCAAAGAGCCTGTGAAGATTCATTAGAGAATAAAGAATGGAGTAAAATATCCGCAACAATATTTTTGGCCAAAGCTTCATTTCGATCCTATATGTTTACCTTCAATTTTTTTTATCTTTAATATTTTTTTTTTTCATTTTGCCCTTTAATATTCTATAAAATATTCATCTTAATTCTTAATAATTTTCATGGTCGGTCCCTAAGTATTGTATATAGTTAAATTTCTCTCGTTTTAAATTTGAATGCGACGAAACCAAAGCTACATGATATTTCTCTATCAAGTTGAATTCGTCAACAAACAAAGTTAAATTGAGCTTGAAATTGGGACCAAAATTGGGGTGATTGTTTGATAAAATTGATGATATCTCTCATTTCAAGAAAACAAGTATGAATGAGATGAAATTGGAGTTAAGAGTTACCCTAAACATGTTATTTTTTTTGTCTAATTGGAATTGCCAAGATAAAAGGTCAAATGGTATTCTCACGGTGAATTTGATCAAAACATTGATACCAAATTTTAAAGTACTATTTGACCTCTTTCTTTGACTATTCCAATTATTGAGAGAAAGAACTTGTCAAAGAATTTGATCAAAACATTGATACCAAATTTTAAAGTACTATTTGACCTCTTTCTTTGACTATTCCAATTATTGAGAGAAAGAACTTGTCAAAGAATTATTCGTAACTCTGACAATTAAACTAAAATTGAGATGTATGAGTAGTTTTATGAAACAAGGAGCCTACTTACGGGTCAATTTTTATATCCAATTTGACATCATTCCCAAATAATTTCAACTTGATCAAAAAAACTCGTCAAAAATAGTAACTAATTAGTCTAATTTTATCATATTTCAATTTGAAAATGAGAGAAACATGACCTATTTAATAATAAGGAACGAAATTAAAACTTTTGAAAAATAGTAGGAATCAAAATAAGGTTTTAGTCATTTTTTTCCCCTGATATTTGCAGCAACTTTATCAACAGTGTGTGAAGTGAAGAAGTTAAGTAGAGTGAGAGTGAGAGATAGAGAGAGAGAGAGAAAGAAAAAGAAATTGAGAGTATCTGTGAGAGGCAATCATGGCCGTTTCCGTCCCCATTTTGGCCGTCGTCGTCTCCCTCCACCTCATAGCTTTCGTTCTCGCCGTCGGCGCCGAACGCCGTCGCAGCACGGTAATCTCTCTCTCTCTCTCTTTCTGATTCTGTTTCTTCAAATGTATTTGAGATCTATGCAAGTGTAGTAGAATCGCTAGCTGTACCATTTTACCGTGTTGTTCGTTGTTTTGTTAGGCGAAAATAGAGCCTGATGAGTACGACGATAGAACGTTTTGCGTCTACGCCTCCGATGCGTCCACGGTGTACGGTCTGGCGGCGTTTGGGCTGTTGCTGGTGAGCCAGACGGTGGTTTCCGGCGTCACCAGATGCCTCTGTTTCGGCAAAGGGCTTGTCACTAGTGGTTCTACTACTTGCGCCATCTTCTTCTTCATTTTCTCTTGGTATATCTTACTGATTTATAATTTCTTCTTCTTCTTCTTCAGTCTTTAATCGTTAGGTTTCTTAGCTTCTCATTTGCTCGCTTTTGTAAGTTTCTATCATCAATTAGGTCCAATAACATGATACAGACAAGAATTTGTTATGGAAAAAGGGGTCAATTAACCATATACGGTTAGTTAGGGCGAAATCTTTTTTTTGTAACCGATATGCTGCTCTGGATGGATGCATCTATTTGTCTTTTTATGCCATCTCTCTTCACTGTTAAGAAAACAATTTTATTATAGTCCATGAAAATTGGAAAAAAAAAAAAAAGAAACTAGTGAAGCTGAAGGGTAATTTGACTAATTTCAATAGGTTTGTTTATTTAGGGAAAAAAAGAAGTGAACACTATGAAACTAGTCAGTGGTACTCAGTCAAATCATTTGAGGGTAGTAGTCAGCGCCTGAATGAAAAGAGTTCTTCTTGTTCAATGACTAATATCACAGTCAATTAATCGTAGTACTTACGTAGTTAAATGTTATGTTGTATATTTAAGCGGTCCATATCATTATCAAAGACTCAAATTATGGGTAAAGAAGCTGAAGGGTCTTTTGAATAATAGGTTTATTCAGAACCAACAGCATAAAAAACGAGTGAATTCTTTCAAATTAGTGACCGAAACTTGGACAAATCACTGCTAGATTGCAGTTTTTTTTGTTTTTTTTTTCTAATGATAATTGCTGGATTTCTGTGGAGAGAAGTTAATTTCTTCTTCCTCTTGATGAGGTATTGAAAATTGATATAATCTTGGAACTGCAAATATCAGGATCAGTTTTCTGGGAGCAGAGGCATGCTTATTAGCAGGATCAGCAAGGAATGCATACCACACAAAGTACCGAGGAGTGTTTGGCACACACGACTTATCTTGCGCCACCCTTCGCAAAGGAGTGTTTGCAGCTGGTGCTGCCTTGACTTTCTTGTCTTTGTTGGCTTCCATTTTGTACTATTGGGCACATTCCAGGGCTGATACTGGTGGCTGGGAGAAGCATCGCAACGAAGGCCTTGGGATGGCTACTTCCAATTTCAATAATCATCAACAAGGTGGTGAGTTTGAAAAGGTCTAAAATATGGGCTGGTTTACACAGTTTTGGTGGCTTTCTAATTTTCTTAGAATGAGGGATGGGGACAAAGATTTCCTATCCTGAATTGTAGTAATGGGAGAATGTATAAATTATATATGATGTTTTATGTCATACTACTTGACACGAGATATATAGGTTAGTATTGTGGCTGTTCATATTTCTCATCTCTGTTCTTATAAGTCTGTTTAGGTTATATATAATGTTTTATGTCATACTGCTTGAAACGAGATATATAGATAGTATTATGGCTCTTCATATTTCTAATCTCTGGCCTTCAAGTCTGTTTAGGTTATTTTCCAAGGTTGAACTCTTTCATCATTATATACATATGGAGATAGATACTAAGGTGAAAATGCTAATTAAAGTGCATATATGATAAGTTCCACTTCATGAAAAGTAGAATTCTCCTGCGAATTACGTTTCTAATTTGAGAGTTTGCTTTCTCATCCAATGGCATTTTGCCCTAGTGGTGACACTGGTGATTACCTGCTGGACTTCTTGTTCGAGCTTTATTTTGGTTTGGAATTTGTCTTATCAGATTAAAATCTTACTTAAGCAGGGTAGCATCGGCCATGGTGAGTTTTAGATATTTTTCCCTTGACTCACTAGATTGTAGAGTTCGATTGGGAAGTTGGCTACTTAAGAATTAAAATGTAAGAAAAAGTGTCAATGGGGTTGTGTCTACGTTTAGTGTCCAAGGGTGCTTCGAATAAAGTTGTCTTCATTGAAGGATACCTATGAGAAACTAAAAAAAAGGACAATGTAGAAAAAATAATTTTATTTTTCATCCTTAAATTTTATATCAATTTTTAATTTTATTTTCAAATTTATTTACTATAAGTTGTCTCTAATATTTTAGATTTTGATTAATTTTATCTTTTATCCAGACACTATCAAATCAATTAATGGTAGATTTTACATAGTTTTCAATTTGAGTCAATTTATTTAATTTTAACAATTTCATATTATAAGTGTTGTGAAATGTTATTAGTTTATTTGATAAAGTTATATAGCAAAGGAAAATCAATAAAAGTGAAATTTTGAGGATATTGAAATTAAATAAACTTTAAGAATGAAATTAAAAATTAATATAATATTTAGAAACGAAAAATGTGTTTTTGCTTAAAACATATTTTAAAATGATTATCTTAATAATTATTAGTTTTCTTTTTCTAATTTAACATGCTTTTGAAAATATAGTTTGTTTGAAAAAAATTCAATGGTCAATTTTTTTTTTCGGTACAATCAAGAGGCTCAAAAAGAGCCAAAGGACAAAAGAAAAACTTAAAAATCACGAGGCAATAAAGGCTTAAAACTGTCTTCAAACAAAAGCCTCTTAATACAATTAGGATGCTCAACCCATCAAACCCAAAATTGCTCCATCTTCATGCCAACTCCAGCCAAGGCATCAGCCATGCGATTCCCTTCTCTAAGCGTATGCAGAACCCTAACGTTCCAATCTCTTCGTACCAAGTCAAGAATGAAATGCGTCAAACCACCACAAACCTTCTTCTCCTCAATCGCACCATAGATCAACTCCACCGCTCCCAACGAATCGGATTCAAGGATAACCTCCCTAAATCCCAAATCCCACGCAAGCCTCAGCACATCGTACAATCCCCACAACTCTGCTTCCAAAACAGAACAAAAACCCAACCTTCTAGCAAAACCACCATTCCAGACACTGTTTTCGTCCCAGATCAACTCACCACAAGCAGCAAAATTCAGATCTCTGCAAAGACTTCCATCAGTATTCACCTTCACCCAACCCTCATTCGGAGGATACCATCTAATCATCCTCAAAGACTTGGGCTTTGAGACAAACGAAGACCCAACATCAAACTGGTTCCTGATCCAGTCAACCCATCTCTGAATCACCATAATACAGTTAGTCAGTTGCACCCAGTTCTCATCAAAAACTCCTTTGTTCCTCTATTTCCAGATCAACCAACAAGTAACGTCAAAAATCAAGCTCCACTGGTCCCACCAAACAACTCTAGGCATCTTCAAATTGAAAATAAGCTAGTTCTAACTATCAAGCTCAAAGAAATCATCCTTCCTGTCATCAGGTAAAATTTTCATCCAAATATCTTTAGCTATAGGACAGTCACAAAGCACATGGAGAATATTCTCAATAGAGTTCTCACATATAGAGCAGTTAGGACTACACGAAGACCACTTAGCACGCCTCTCATTAGTACAAAGCCTTTCATGTCCAACCATCCAAAGGAAGAATTTTATTCTCTCCAGCCCTTTCCACATTCAGATGACCTTCCAACCTTTATTCTCCCTTCTCAATATCCCCCCATAAGACTCTTATAACACGAGCTCACAAATTAGATCCTTCGATTCCAAGAATCGGTTTCGTTTCTCATTGCTATATCGAATCAATTTCTCGTTCTAGATCTACAACAACTAATTGTTGAGAAGAAATTCGGAAGAGATAATTACAGAGGAGATAGATCCAAGAAACAAAGCTCTACTTTGCCGGAAAAAAGTCGTGCCTCGCCGGCGACACTGCAATCGCTTGGTGACGATGAGGAGATAGATCCTTACAGAGGTTAGTTCGACAATGAGCAGACAAAGATTTTGGAAATTAAAGAGCAACTAGAAAATTTGGGTGAAATTTCATTCATTTCCAGGAAACTTTTTTTTTTTTTTTATGTCAAAGTCCTTCTCTCACAAATAAGGAGTCAAACGCATAAAAATTAATAGTTAGGGTCTTAAAATAGTATTTTAGCCAAGATTTCCGTCAAATTTTAGATGAAAATATACCTCAGGACCCTTTTTTGTTAACGGAGCAAACCACATGCCCCAATTTGAAACTTTTTAAACCACAGGGACCCAATCTGAAAATGTGTCAAACCACTGAGTCCTTCTGTGTAATTTACCCTAGAATTTAAATTGTTCTTCAATGTTTTATTTGTTTTAGGTTCGTTTTACATATTTTTATAATTTGTTAAATTGGTTACAAATTATTGAATGTGTTCATATATCTCATTTAAGTTTAAATGTGATGAGTCTAGACTATAAGTTACTTTTAACAAGTCATTTCTCTAATCAGCTTTAGTTGTCAATAAACGAGATTAAATCGGTCTCGAAAGTGAATAGTTTATTTCATGATCAAACAAACAAAGTTTGCCATATCTTTTTTTATTTGCCATAATGCAATTAAAGTTCTTGCTTTAGTTGCCATAATGCAATTATTTTATAATTGTGTTGATTCTTGAAAAGTTCTTGCTCTATTCAGTTGAGATCATCTTCAGTATTTCTATTAAACATAGGTTCATGTTTAATTTAAGAGGTATATTAGACAAATTAGTTTAGGGATTGTTCTTAATTCTTTCATACATTATTATTAGATTTTATTTGTCACTTATCTTGAGTCCTTACTTTGATAAATTAATGTTCTCGCATTTTCCAAGAAATTCGAGTTGCCTATCTCCTACTCTATATTAGTCACCACTACTTAATTACGAGTTGTTTGCATATTTGCCATTTATTTCTTGAATCAAGAATTAGGTTACATTATGTTTACATTATTTAGCATTATTGCTTACTTGCATAATCATCATTGGATATAGTTAGTATGAAACTCAACTAAAACATAATTCCATCTTTCTATTGAACTATGATTGCCTATCTAATAAATCCCTCCAAAGGTATATTTTTCTCATTATTATTTTAAATTCATTATTAATTAGATGCTTAACAATTCACCATCACAACTTCTTTGGTTGAGTAAGTGTGACATATTTTCTCAACCATTCGCAAAGAATAGAGATTCGATCCGCTTGTGTTTGTGCGCTTCATCACGAGAGTTTCGCGAGCGATCGACCCTTGGTTAACCGAACTATACTATATAATTATTATATAGTTATACTAGAGGCTAAGGTAATTATATAATTAATTTGATTTATTATGACAACGTGATCACCCGGCTTTCCACCACCTATCCCAAATCTTCCTCCTGCTGCTGACCATGCTACTCTACCACACACTGCACCAGATGACACCATGTGATCACTTTTGTAGTCTATCCAGGCATAGCAGGAGCAGATTCAGACACAGCTCCAGGCTATGCAGGCCGAGCAAGCTCAATCTTATGCCGAGCAAGTTCAATTCCAAGCGTACGTCACTACCCGATCGCGACAGATTTGACGTCACATTAGAAGACTTGCTGCGGAGCGCCAGGTGCAGTTGTTTGACGATGACAATGCGATGTGATTCCGCCCTCTCCCGCTTTTGAAAAGTTTTTAGTTTCTTTATCTTTGTCTCTAACTATTTTCTAACTGACTATTTTGACTAACTTTGTGGATTCTAGATTGTATATGTATTTTATCAGACCTACTAACTAAGAAACTGAGACCTTTTAAATATTTTGCAGCATTCGCCCAGTTAGGCATATATTATAAATTGGTTCCTTTTGGTGTGCTGGTTTTGCTTTTTCCTTTCTTTTCATCTGTTGTTCTCTGCACTGAGGACACTTCCAGGTCTGAAGTGTGGGGAAGTGGTAAACCCTCTTGTGTTTACTTTTAATGATTATTTTCTGTTCTTGTTCTAATGATTTGGGGACAAGCTATGTTCACATGTGGGGGAGTAATAAACTCTGCTAGTCTATTTCTTGAACTTGATAAATTCTTTTTATAGCTTTAGTGCATGCATCTTTTTATTGATAAAATTGTTTTTTTCCATCACGTTTTTATGATCATTGAATTTGCTATTTTATTTTTGTCCCTTGGCTTAGCCAAGTATTTAGAAGTCTTATATGCATTTGAGTTCATGTGATGATTTTTCTAGGTTCACTTCTTTGATTTTATCATGCTTTCCCCCATTAATTGTTGAACTTTCAAAAGTTGAGTTTTTATGTTTGATAAATCGTTTAGATTTTCTATGATCAAATTTGAGTGCCATAACCCCTGTAGGAACTTTAAGCCCATTTCCCACTTATGAGAGATATCTTAGTCCTTTAGCTTGACTTTCTCTAGAACTTGTTTTAATTCTTGGTTAAAGCTTTATGTGTTTTAAATATGTTAAATGTGAGAGGCAATTTTATCCCAAACATAAACCATAGATATATTATCCATTGTTAGTCCCTTTGAGCCTTTCCATTAGGTGTTTTAAATATGACTATAAACATTTCTTTAGTAGAAGTTTTTGCCATAGTCCTCGTTTTGTTTTCATCCCTCTTAGGATTGGGTTTGCCAGTTATGTTCAAAAAAATATACATAAAAGAAAAAGGTATCTTGCAAAAGAAAAAGAAAAACAAGAGAAAAGTTAACTAGCAAAAGAGACGAGTCATGTGCTATTTGACTCTATATGTATGAGCTTCAAGTGAAGATTGGCAAATTTCGCTTAGAAAAGAAGGATGGGAATTTCATGAGGTATTGGTTTTCAAGTATACTAAATTGAAATTTTGTACGTCAAAGACCAAATTTCCTTTCTTTTCTCACTTTCATTTGATATGGCCTTTTTTTTCCATCATTACAACCCTTTAAAGACCTCTTTATTTTGGATAGATTTAACACTTGTAGTGGAGGCTTAGAGAATTACTACAAGCTTATTGTAGGAGATCTTGTCTAACTAGGACTTGAGAGAAATAAACCCCAATATGATGAGCTTAGAGTGATACAGTTCTAGTTGGTCTATTAAGAGTCTATTTGAATTATCTTACATGGTCATTCACTTTGTGGTTCTCCAATTGTAAGGATTATCATGGTCAAGTCAAACTTGTGTGCTTAGATAGGTTTGATGGAGATTGTGCCCTAGGGCCAATCATTTTATTTATATGTTATTGTTTGAACATATATTTTTGATTAATTTATAGAGATAAATTATGTTGTTATCATATTATAGAGATTAATTTATATGTTATCTTATTACGTTTTCAGCCAGAGAGATATTACGGATTTCTCGTGACTGAAAACAAAGATGTGTTGCTCATGGAGCGTGGTGAACCCACCACCTATCAAGAGGCCATCGTAGATCCCAACTCTGAGAAATGGGTTGAAGCCATGAAGGCTGAAATGCAATCTATGTTCGACAACAAGGTATGGACCTTGGTCGCTCCACCCGAAGGGGTAAAACCCGTAGGGTGCAAGTGGGTTTTCAAAGAGAAAACAGATATGGATGGCAATGTCAGCATCTTCAAGGCGAGGCTAGTTGCGAAGGGATTTACGCAACGTCATGGTATAGACTATGACGAAACGTTTTCGCCCGTTGCAATGGCCAAGTCCATTAGGATCCTCCTTGCCATAGCCGCATATTATGACTATGAGATATGGCAGATGGATGTCAAAACAGCGTTCCTTAACGGAAGGCTGCTCGAGGATGTGTACATGACACAACCTGAGGGGTTTGTATGTCCAGAGGAACCAGAGAAGGTATGCAAGCTTCAGAGATCCATTTATGGATTGAAGCAAGCATCCCGGAGTTGGAATCATCGTTTTGATGAGGTAGTTAAAGAGTTTGGCTTCTCACAAAACGAAGATGAACCTTGTGTTTACAAGAAGGTTAGTGGGAGCACAATTGTGTTCTTGGTGCTATATGTCGATGACATATTGCTCATTGGAAATGATATTCCAACCTTAGAGATTGTGAAATCTTGGTTGGGAAAATCATTCTCAATGAAGGACTTAGGAGAAGCTGCCTATATTCTAGGCATCAAGATCTATAGAGATAGACCTCGAAGGCTTCTCGGATTGAGTCAGAGTACATACTTGGATAAGATACTGAAAAGGTTCAGTATGCAAGATTCCAAGAAGGGATTCATTCCGATGAATCATGGCTTGACCCTTAGCAAGAAACAGTGTCCAAAGACACTTGTTGAGCGAGGGCGCATGAGTGGCATCCCTTATGCTTCGGCAATTGGATCCATTATGTATGCCATGCTGTGTACTCGACCTGATGTATCATTTGCCCTAAGCATGACAAGCCGGTTCCAACAAGACCCTGGAGAGGATCATTGGACCGCTGTCAAAAACATCCTTAAGTACTTAAGAAGAACTAAGGATGAGTTCTTGGTTTACGGTGGAACTGATGAGGAGTTGAGTGTAACTGGTTACACTGACGCCAGTTTCCAAACCGATCAAGACGACTTTAAATCGCAGTCAGGATATGTGTTTCTCCTGAACGGTGGCAGCGTGAGTTGGAAGAGTTCCAAACAGAGCACGATTGCTGATTCTACAACGGAGTCTGAGTACATTGCAGCATCAGATGCAGCGAAGGAGGCTGTATGGATTAGGAAGTTCATCACTGAGCTTGGAGTGGTTCCGTCCATTGCTGATCCCGTTACCTTATATTGTGACAATAGTGGGGCTATTGCACAAGTTAAGGAGCCCCGGTCCCACCAAAGGACCAAACATATACTCAGACGTTATCACCTTGTCAGAGAAATAGCTGATAGAGGAGATATTAAGATATGTAAAGTAGCAGGCGAGGATAATGTTGCCGATCCTCTTACAAAACCTCTTGCGAGGGTCGTACATGAACGACATGTAACGTCGATGGGGATTAGACGCATTGATGAATGTACCTAAGTGTAGGAACGATTTAATTAATGATTGTACCCTAGAGCAAGTGGGAGTTTGATGGAGATTGTGCCCTAGGGCCAATCATTTTATTTATGTGTTATTTGAACATATATATTTTTGATTAATTTATAGAGATAAATTATGTTGTTATCATATTATTAGCGTGTTTACTATGATAGCGTCCTTGATTAATTATAAGATAATTAATCTAAAACTGTCCCTGGTCGATCATTCACGTGGGAACGTAAATGAACTAAGACCAGCATGACCTCGGTGTATAGAGATACATGCACTAGATGCTTCTCGAGAGTCATGGTGCAATTTTGTAAGGGTTACAAATTGCTGGACCGACCCGGAGAGTCCTGCATGGGTTTAGTCATAAGCGAGCCTCTCCTGTACACCTGTCACGATAGCCTTAGACC
Source organism: Chamaecrista fasciculata (assembly GCA_003254925.1). Classification (NCBI taxonomy): domain Eukaryota; kingdom Viridiplantae; phylum Streptophyta; class Magnoliopsida; order Fabales; family Fabaceae; genus Chamaecrista; species Chamaecrista fasciculata. The sequence goes on along the minus strand of QANZ01054673.1, from coordinate 14,504 downwards.
TGAGGTCTTGACTATTCCGGCATTGTAGTTGTCAAACTTTGGCCTAGTCCAACGTTACCCGTAGCAGGGTAGCCATACAGGCTAGGTACGGGTTTGGTTGATTACCGTGCAAAGGAATGTGGTTGACCAAGATGGGATTTTGTCCCTCATTTAAGATGAGAGATATTTAACTGGCGCCCTCGATGAGTCTGTCCAAGAAATGCGTGGCCACGCTGGGAATTGGGACTAACTCAGGAAATCGAGAAAGTTGTGGTTTGGATTTTGGATGACATTCCCGTGCCTGATCCATGACCAAAATATCGTGAGACAATAGGAATTATGACAAGGTGGTATTTAGGTTAAATCGTTAAAGTCGTTAAAGCGATAACTCCCGTGTTTTGGGTAGTTGTGATGGCTTGCTAGAGTCCGCTCACAACTTGTGAATCATAAAGATGATTTGCTGCCAACTTCACGTGAGGCCTGCTGGGTCACACATGAGCAGGATCAAGATGCTAATTTTTGGGACACGAATTAGGGTTAATTCGTGAGTCACTTAGGTGACACAATTTAGGACATAGTTAAATGTCTTAGGACATTAAATCTTGTCTTAAATAAATATCTATGATTGAGGTTTTAAATTTGTTGGACAAATTTAAATTCAAATTAATTGTTAAATAGTTTTACAATTAAAATATTAGTGAATAAATAAATTAAATAAGTTTCCTAAAAATTAGGGAATTATTGATTTATTAAATTCACTAAAATTGGGAAACATAAGGATGAGGGTGGCGCCTCATTATCTTTATTTTTATTAATAGAAATTGTTTTTATTAATTAAATAAAGATAAGATAAATATCTTTTGGAAAAGATATAGGATTTGAATTAAAAGATATTAAGGTAATTCTTTTATTCAAAATTGTTAGGAATTAGTTATAACTACCTAAGGAGTTTGGGTTGTTATAAAATTCCTCCAAAACTACATGGGAATTTCGCCTAGCCCCTTTCTTGGGATGGAAGATTTGATCTTGCATTTTAGAGTTTGGGATAGGGTAAAAGTCGACTTTATCATTTAAATATTAAAGTAATATTTAAATTATAAAATCAAATTCTCATGACTCATTCCAACCAATAGGATTTGAGCAAATTAAGATTTGATCTCAAGATTTGATCTTGGATAGTCAAATTCGAATTGGGCCTTTATTTTTGAATTATAATATTAAGTTTAATATTATAAATCAAAAGATATTTTGAGATATCTAAAAGATATCCAATATCTTAGAGATATCCTAATTGGATTAGGATTCCCTAAAACTAGGAATGAGAACACTATAAATAGAGGCACTAGGCGCCTAACTCAGACACAATTCACAACACACATCAATTCTTGGTTAGACCAAGAATTTCGCCTAGAGCTTCTATTGAGAGTGAAAATTCGCCTAGCCCCAATCAATCTTGATAATCAAGAACACTTCTTGATTATTCAAGAATCATAGATAGAGTTCCTATATTCACTTGGGAAGAAGTGAAGGAGGCTAGCACCTAGGCATCTGCCAAACTGCTCGTGTGGATCACCGGTAGAGGAAGGACACTCAGTGGACTTCTCAAATTCGCGAACACGATAAGTCACCGATTGAAACTAGGTAAACATCTTTTCTTACTTAGTATAAACATAGTTAGTGGATCCTGGAAGGAATCACAGAGTTAGCCTTTTAGTTTTATAAAGTTTTTTTTTTTATTTTCCGCTGCGCTCCCTCTGTGATTTCCCAACAAGGTTGTCCTTAACTCCCTTGCATCTTTGTTTTTCTTTCTACTTTGTAGCTTTGCTCAAGAGTGTAAAGGTTTAAGTGTGGGCGATTTGATCAGACCAAAATGGAACTTGTTATTTGGTCTTTTTTTGCTATCTTATATAATCTATTTGATGCATAAAAGACCATTTACATTGCTAGTGTTGTGTCAAGGTGTTGGAGATTGTTAATGTATAAAAGCATGCATTTTGCAGTATTTTACCTTCAATATTTGTCCAAGTGAATTATAGGTGCTGCATAATTCTTTGCTAGTTTCTTTCAGGTCTAATATCACCTTAAACCTAGGAAATATGGATAAACCAAGGCTGGATTTGACAAGAGAAACAAGTTGGCAAGTGAAATGCATTTTAGTTGGTGGCCCAAGCCACGACTCAGTGACAAATTACACAGATGAGTGCTGGCGTTAGATGGTGTGACATCGCAGCTTCTAGAGTCAAATATAATCAAAGTACAGCGGAAGAAACATGGTTTAAAAATGAAAGATAAGCTTAGGTCATTCAAAATAGGGTAATTTTCTTTTTCTTTTCTGGTCTTGGTTGACACAGAGTACGTGCTTATGCTGGTTGTCACTTGCTAACATACATAACATATATTTATAACTTGGATATATAACTAATCATATAATCATAGAATACTAAACATGCTTATCATCATATATATATATATATATAATTATCTGTCATACATCAGCCATCAGTCAGGGCCTGACTAACTAGGAGTCAACCCATACATACTACCATCCATATATACATCAAGATATTAGTGCTATCTACCTTGCCTGGATAGTCTATATACATAACAAAAGATATATAGCTGGTCCTAAGAGGCTCTGCCTCTACAAAAATTAGTAACTACCCAACTTACCAAAATACAACATTAGGCAGTACCAAAAGGTAGACTAAGTATACTGAGTGAGATCAAGCTGAACTGGTGGGGGTGGTGGTACAGGCTCTGGTGGAACCCCTGACACTGGAAGTGGTATCAAATGGACGACACTCACTATCATGATTGTCCCAAGCAGGGGTACCGGAACCGCCTCCGGGACCTCCTCCAGGACAGACATCTGAAATGTTGAAAGAGTGAGAATTCGAGGATTCTCAGTAGGATACTAAACTCTACTTAACCATCAGATCCTTGACCCTGTATAATCACTCATATACAATTTCCTACTGTAACAGTCAATTCATTTCACAGTCATACATCATCATATCATATCATCATAAACATCATTATCATCATCATTTAGTTTCATTTATAACATCATGTTCATATAGCATAATCATCATTATCATATTCATCATCATAATCATCATCATCATATTGACATGCAATATTATACTTGAAACATAACAGGTAAGTTAGACATACTTATCAGGCCATCCATGCAATGCAAATTATATGTAATGGCTTCTTTCTTTCATTCTTTCTTTCCTTTCATTACTTTCGTTTCATTATAATCATCATTGGCCGTGGCCAACGTGCCACCCGATCCGTGGTAGCCAAGGTACAATCAGCATTCGGCCTTCTCGAGCGTCCTTAGGCGTGTACACATTCCGTAGGCCTCCGGGCGGGATAAAACCACCATCCCCGGTCATCATCATCATTACTTACCATGGTGATCACTTTGATTAAGTTCAATTAATTGTGTCGAAGCACCATTTCATTTGTCATCATACAATATGCTTCATGCATATGTCATTCATCATATTGATTACCATGATGCTCATTATGCATTATGTCATGCATATTACATATACATCATACATCATTCATTCATCTTGGTCATCATGTACATCATACATTGATCATGTTCATCATTCATACATCACACTTGTCACGTTCATCATTCATCATATATTTGTCATCAATCACACACATAAACCTTACCTTTAGCACACATTGGGCTATTTCTAAACATCACATACAGACTGGCATTGAAAACTGTGTAAGACCCTACTTTTTGGCACCTCGCTGTGGACTTTGCTATGGGCTCATGGTGGCGAGCTCCATGGCGAACCCGTAGAAAATCAGGCCTTTTAACCCCAGTTTCCAGAGTTATATTTTGGTCCCTTGAAAGTCTCAAAGCAAGCCTGATTTCAGCCAAACTTCACATATATACAATATCAAAACTCCTAATAAGAGATCTGGCCTCAGATCTTACATGCAAGCACATTTTAATATAAATCTGTATACTTACATTTCTTTCATTTTAGTCCCTATCTATACTCTAACATTATCCGATCATCATGAAAGTTCATATACACCGATTATCTACTCTCTTGGTCATGAATATGCCATCACATTTGACATGCAAGTAATTTACATAGGTGAACTCACAATTTTCACTATTTTCCCTTAGGTCCCTAACCGAGACCAAATCACTTCCAAATTCGACCAAATTTAAGATCCACTGATTATTTTCATCCCTCATTATAGATCAGAGCTCAAAATCAATTCATGACCAAATCGAAATTCACATCTTTAATCTTTATAAAATTGCAAAAACATATCAAACCATCATGGATTCTCATGAGTTTCACATATGTCATGTTTTTCATAGTGTAGAACTCAAATCTAGCCTCAGATTCAACATGCAAAGCAATTTGGGACCAAAAATAGCAAAAAGGACTAAAATGGAAATTCAGAAAGTGTGTAGAAGTGAGAAAACAAACTCAAGGAGAGAGTTAAGAGCATCCTACCTCTTGATCTTGAAGAATCACAACTTTGGCAGCAATATGAAGCTTTCTCTCTCTAGGAACCGAGACCCTCTCTCTCTAAAAATCAGAAAATGGCTTGAAAGTGTGAAAAACCAGACTAAACTGCAAATTTAGAGTCCTGAGGACTTCGCCGCCGGCGAGCGGTCTGGCGAAGTCACGGCCAAAATTGAATTTTGGTCCTGCCGCAAATAGTCTTCCATATTTTACTTTTTGACCCTCAAAATACCTTTCCTTCTTGCATTTAAGTCCTTTTACGCTTGCGTTTAGGTCCCTAAAGTCCCATACGTGGCATTTTTGAGTTCAACACTTATCGGTACCATCGTTGACTCATCATTCCTCATTCATATGACCTTTTCCAAAGGCTAGGATGTTACATATGGAGCTTCTAGAAGACATTTTGAATTGCGCCATAATTTGAGCCGTTGTAATTAGTGATAGAGCAAGCAAATGATGCTCGAAATTGGAGTTTGAGCTGACTAGGCCCCAAATCTCGGAAGTGGTTAGCGAAAACAAAGGAAATGACCTTGAGCCGTCACACTACGCTAAGGACGCAAGCCCCAAATGTTGCCTATAAATACCGCGTCGATTTCACACATCCGGAGTCGAATTCTGATCCCGTTCCAAAGCTCTCTTTGAGCGTTTAGCTTAGGAAACCTCTCGATCCTTTGCTAGATTCCTCATGGACTAATCATATCATCTTTGAGGAGAATCCGAAGGAAGCTAGAGCTCATCTTGCTTCATGGTCAAGGGAGTTTGATATTTGTATTGTGTCTTCTATTGCTAGTCTACATTTAGATCTGTCGATCGGTGTATGATTGATTTTAGATAATAGTCATTAGATTGCATTAATACTTTCACATCTTTGTTGTTTGTAATTGTTAGGAAGTACAATTGGAACCCTTGTTCTTATATTCAATAAAGTTACTCTTGTTCACGTGAATGGTTTTCATGATCAGCTAATTGAGTTATCTATCTTAAAGTCTCTATTATCGCTATTGCTTATTGAAGGTTATTATTATAGTTGTCAATTTACTTCCAATAAATAGGGTCGGTTGCACATGCTTATAATCTTATTATCTTCGTTGAAAATACACCTTTGAATGTGGTTTTGATAGATAGACATAATAATAATAATAAATAACCGTAATTATCTTTGAGTTATGATGGTTGAGTTCATGATTTTTCTCTAGGATTGATATAATTCTTTATTGTTTTATTGTTTATTTTATGGGTTTTTATTCATCTTTTCTTGATAGCCTATAAACATCAACCTAAATTTTTAGTTATTTGTACAATTGTTTAGCAGTTGTTCTTAACCATGAAGTTCCGCGATAGATTCGACCTTGGGTTGTGCACTATATTATATCTAAATATAATATTCGGGCAGAGCTTGAGTATTAATTTGGTGGCACTAACAACAAGTGCTTTGTGAAGTGGCCACCCTGCAAGTTTCTCTCGAAATGTCTCCACTAACCGCCTCTGCAAACATCGATTTCATCATCGTTGAACTACCCTCTTCTTACAACGCCATTCTCGGTAGGTCTTTGCTGAACGCTTTTAGGGCCATAGTTTCAACAACTCATCTAGCTGTAAAGTTCTCGACCTTCAAAGGGGTAGGGCCCACAAAAGCTTACATGAAGACAACGTGATCATGCCATTGCTATGCAGCAAGCCTCCCGTCGGTAGCCGACGACTCATCCAAGAACAAAAGCCTTGCAGGCCCTTTTGATAAAGAGTGAGTCATCTTCTTTGTGGAAGAGTCGATTTCGAAACTATCGTCTTACATTTGTACATGTCTGTAAACATTAACTTAAAGCTGTAGATACAGCAAGGGTTAAATGATTAAAGCCCGGAATAACTGCTCCACCCCTTATGGTTGGTCAAAAATAGTGAATTAAAAAATTAAAAAAGAAAAAAAAATACCACTCTCTCTCCCCACTCACTCNAAAGAAAAAAAAATACCACCCTCTCTCCCCACTCACCCTCCCATATGAGGTAATTTCAAATTGGTCCTAAATATTTTATTTATTTTAGATGAGTCTTACATATTTGTATAATTTCTCAAATTGGTCACAAACTTACTATTTTATCAATATAAAAACTTAATATAATCTTCAACTTTAAATCAATTCAAACGTTACATGCATATTGGCGTGCCCGTTAACGTTTCAATTGATTCAAAGGTAAAGATTATAATAAATTTTTATATTGATAAAAGAGTAAGTTTGTAACCAATTTGAGAAATTATAAAAATATGTAAGACCTATACTCCCTCATCTTTCTGTTACATTTTTACTTCTGATTGCATAATGAATGCCTTCTTCCCTCGTCAACATTTGGAGTAAATGAGTCTACCTTCAAGGATACTACACTGTTATGAATAGGAGAACTGCGAATCGGAGAATCGCGCCTGTTCAAGCAAAAAAGAGACACGCTATCCTACAGAGACAACAAAAAGGGACCACGCGATCCCTTCGATCATTTGTGAAACTAAGTGTTCGTAAACGGGACCATGCGATACCCACAATCACCTAGGGGACTAAACAGTCCCTAATAACCCATATAGCCGAACGCTCTCCACGTCCAATAAATAACTGATAGACCAACGCAGGACCAAACAAGTCCCTTCAAATAAAAAGAGGTGTTCACCTAAGAGGGAAAGATGAATAATTCTCAACCTTCGATGCCCTCATCAAAGAATATGCGCGTACTCGTACTTCCAACACTAAAACGAGTATCAGACATGGACCTTTTGGTCCACCTCCTCGTTGCTAAAATAAAAGCACAATCCCCTCACTCTGGAGTAGAAACCAGGATTTCGTCAGTCCATACAACCAACCTCCTTGGTCCAATTCTTCGTTGCCAAAACGAAAAACTATGACCCCCACATTTCTGAGCATAAATTAAGACTTTGTGAGTCTATATGACCAAAAAAAAAAAGAACCATCAAAATAACACGAGGTAGGTATCGAACAACAACGTCGAAACCCAATGACTTGGGAACACTCGGCAATATGCCCCCAATAAAGCTACAAGGTAAACACACTAACCACCGCTTTTTCAGGATCTTTCATGACATGAGTAAAATGTATAGTCGTATCATATGCTAGGATTTCATAGGGACGCCTTTTGGAATCCCTACAATAAACCTCAGAACTGTCAAATATCGGTCATAACATGTTTTTGATGTATGATTTCCTAACCATAGGGCAAGCCCTTCACCAAAAAGAAAGAATGACCAGTGATCCCTCAAAGAACATTGAAAAGGTTCTCTCCATTACGGGTAAAGGCTCTACGCTACCCAAATATTTGGTTAAGATGGAAGACTCTTACTTGAATACCATTCTTGCATAGGTTAAGATGACAGACTCTTGCTTAGACACGCGATCCCACGAGGTTCAAACTAAAACCTCTCAGTGGACTACTCGACTTAACACACTCAAACGCAAAAAGTGAAATAACTACTTGCGCAATCTACTGAAACAACAAAGAAATATGGCCCCATACATCATTATCTACCAAAATCCCCATACAAACGGGGTATTCACAAAGTTAAGTGTTACAAAAATAAGCCCAAGAAAAAGCGAGTACAAGTACAGAACAACAAAGTAGAAGGCATAAAAAGCAAGGTTCCGAGAGAAGCTAGGAGGATCCCTCCTCATCCTCCACTATTTATAGAAGGGTATTCATGGAAGTCACGAGCTACCCGTCCTTATAATCGATTCGTAGACGAATCCCGTATTAAAACACCTAGAAATAGGGATAAAATCCCCGTAAATTTAGGGGAATGTCTAAGTTCAACCTTTGTATCTGCCTCATGACATTCCTAAAGTAGTTCACAGACATCTTGGAAGTCTTCAGCCTGAAAGCCTCAGTCATACTGGCTAGGGTAGCATTTAAATCGGCCTCTCGAGCTTGCGACTCTCGCTCCCCCACTGATGCCACCTTGGCAATAGAGAAATTCTTCTCGATCTCAACACCCTTCTTCAACTTTGCACACTTAGCCTCTATAATAGAAAGATGCTCGAAAAAGTTGCAATCCCCCAATAGCTCTATCTGATATAAGCCGTTTGCAATAGTAGCAGCCTTGACCAAGTGATGCATACACGTGTGCCAAAGCTGATCCTTCCTCTGGCTGCTCTGCGAAAGCTCCTCGATGTGGCCTATGTCTCAGGTGTTTAACGGAGCACCCGTTGTAAGGTGCTCTTTGGAGTATTTGGGATACAGATTTGCATCAAATTAACAATACCTTAGCCTTATATTATTACTATATATATATATATTAAGATATAGTATAGCTATGAACTAAGGGTCGACCACTCGTGGAACTCAATGCGAGGAGAGCGCAGGTAATTGTGGTCGGATTTATAAAAGGGGTTTATAAAAGAAAGTGATTGTCATGATTAAATAAATAAATTTGTCATGATTAAATAAGTAATTAAAATGATAAAGAACAATACCTTTGGAGAGGATTGTTTGACTAGCAATCATCATTCATGAGAGAAATAGAATCATGGTACTTGGATATGAACATGTGAACCATATCCAAAGCTTTATTCGCAAATAAGCGTAAATTCTAAGTTATAAACATAGTGCAACCTACCCTATTTAAAGGAAGTATAATTGATATCCATGAAAACAACTAACAAGCAGCAATAGTGACAAAGACAGAAGAGGACATAACTTACTCAAGGAATACTTGGCAAACGAGGAAATATTATTAACCTTTCAAAGTAAGGACCAACCAGATCAAATTACAAATCAAATTAATAATAATTACGAAAGTATTGACACAATCCCTAATCTACTTGTCTAATATATTTAATAATTAATCATAAACCTATGGACTAACTGAAAAACTAAGATGGACATAACCAAACCAGAGTACTCTCCATGAAAGAACGATGAACTCAAGCCATGTCGTCAAAATTCTCCTTCGGTATCTATGAATTAGTTACTCATGCCTTCGACAAATGAATCATAGGATATAAGAGGGCTTTGGCCACCACTAGAGACGAACTATATGATAAAGTGGATGCTCTGAAGTGGATAATGATGCGAACAATTTATAGGCAAAATCCGGGAAAGTGTCGTTGGGCTACGCCGCCGGCGCACTATGACAACTGAAGGGAATTTCATTGAATTTCGTGAAACCATTCTGAGATAGTCGACCTGGGTAGTTCCAATGTGTTATTTCGGATGTTTGTTGTGTGCGCCGTCGTCAATTATGACGCCGCAAATTCTGGCGCATTTCCAATCTACCTACTAAAAGCTTTACTCACGTCATGCTGACGTGTTGACTACGCCACTGGCTTGCGCCGCCAGCTCAGTGTGACGGTGCAAGCTTGTAAGCTTGTCTTCAACTTTCTTAATTGATCCAACTTTCAATTATGCTGATTTTGTTGTCTGTTGTTGTGATGCGGGTCTGAAACCACTAAGTAAACAATTAAGCAGCATTGTTTCATAAACATGATAATATATTGCAAAATAGCACTATTATTCACTAACTCTATGCATCACCTTGGTACAAACCTTAACATGTTACTTGGTCATATTTGCAATAAATAATATCGAAAAGATGTAAAAAGAAGACTAAATAACATAGTTAGATTTGGGCTGATCAGTGTTGTACCTTGATTAGACCAAATCTTGCTATGTTATGTGGCCTTCTTTTACTATCTTTTTAATGCTAATTATTGCGAAAATGGCCAAGGAACGTGTTAAGATTTGCACCAATGTGATGTGTTGAATTAATGACTAAAAGTGGTTTTTGCCCTCATCACAGCAAAAGACAAGCATAAAAGCATAACCGAGGGTTGGAGCAATTAGCTAAGTTAAAGCCAAGCTTGAAGAGCTTGCACCGTCACACTGAGTCGGCGTCGCAAATGACACGTCACCAGTGCATCCCTAGAGCTTTTAGAAGGCAGATTGGGTTTGTGTTATTTTGAGTCAAGATTTGAGCCGTGGGAATCCTCCATGGTGCACGTATCGTGGAGCCCACACAAGTATCTGAGATCTTTCATTTCTTGTATCTCCAAATTGTTTCAAGGAAATTGAGGAAAATCCAGTGAGCCGTGAGGGTGAGCTGGCGGCGCAGCTCAACGACACAGTCCCGAATTTTTGCCTATAAATAGATCGCGTCAGTCTTCATTCGAGAGACACGTTACTAGTTCATAGTGTTGAAACTCTTTACAGATTACACCTCAATTGGCATGAGTAGCTAATTCCCATATATCGATGGAGGATTCGGACGATATGCCTTGAGTTCATTTACGCTTTCATGGAGAGTTCTCTATTTTAGTTGCTTCTCTTCAACTTTTTAGTATTTCTATTAAGCATAGGTATTTGTTTAATTATGGGATATATTAGACGAAATAGATTATGGATTGCTTTTAATTCTTTCCTATGTTATTATTATTCTTGATTTGTAATTGATCAGTCCTTACTTTGATAGTTTAATAACACGTTCTCGTCTTTATCCAGTAATTCGAGTCATCCATCTCCTTCCCTATATTTGTTGCCATTGCTTTATTAAGAGTTGTTGACATATTTTCCATTTATTTCCTAAATCAAGAGTAGGTTGCATTGTATTTACTCCATTAGCATTATTTCATATTGTAACATCCCGACCTTTGGAAAGGTCATACGAATGAGGAATCATTGGTTAATAGTGGTACGATGAGTGTTGAACTTAAATATGGCAAGTATGGGACATTATGGACCTACACGCAAGTGAAAAAGGACTTAAATGTAAGAAGGAAAGGTATTTTGAAGGCTAAACAGTGAAATATGGAGAAGTTATTGTGGAAGGTGTTGGGAAATCCCCGGGGAAACACGCAGCGGAAGAACTGTAAAATAAAAAAAAACTTGCGCCCCCAGGAAAATCCCACCCTGAGATCCGCTAGCTGAATTTAAAACCAGATACGAAAAGTGTTATACCTCAGGCTTTCAATCGGATTGGTGATACTCGTGAGTCTAGAAGTTCGTTTGCACGTCCTTCCTCTACCGGTGATCCACACGAAAAGTTTCCCGAACACGAGGTGCTAGCCTCCACGCCTCTTTCTCCAAAGAGACTCGGGATCGAATCTACAGCCTTTGGATTCAGGAACTCCTTCTCTGAAATCCAGGTAGGTGGCGCCACAGAGAAGTAGACAGCAACAAAACACCTTTTGTTCTTCTTCTTCTCAAAAACCCTAGGAACCCACAACAACGATTTCTCTCCTAACTCCTTAGAAGAAAATCGACTTCTCTCTCTAGGAAGGTGGGTGGCGAAATTTCTCTCTCAACCAGGAGGAAAATCGACTTGCCTTAGCAAACTTAGGGTTTTCACAATTGTGCATCAATTCAATGAGATAGGCGACTTTTAGGTTTATAATTACCAAAATTATCGTAATTTTATAAATATAAAATCATGATATTCTGATAATATCATATCTTTAAGACTTGAATATCTAATTAAAATATTACCATAATATTTTAATTCAAATTCAAATCCCTAACTCATAGAATCAAATTGAAGATCAAATCTTCCAATGGGACCCACATGAGCTAGGCGCCTATTACTCCTTAATTATTGGGAATTTTATAAATCAAAAATAACTCCTAAAATTAGGAAGTCATAACCAACTTATTTTATCCCAATGTTTTTGAATTAAAATATTACAATAATATCTTTAATTCAAATTTTGAATTCTGAATTTAAATTCTTTATTGAATTAAAATATTACCCCAATATCTTAATTCAAATCTAGAATCTCAAATTCAAATTCAAATTCATGACTTAAATTAATAAAACATTTTTATTAATTAAATCATCCTAATATGAGGCGCCACCCTCAAGCTAAATATTAGGGAATTTTATAAATCAATAATCTCCTAACTTTTAGGAATTATTTGATTTATTATTCCTAATATTTAAATTGTAAATAATTAATCTCTATTAATCATTTAACAATTATTTAAACTGTAGAAAATTTAAGACAAGACATAATGTCCCAGACATTTCCTCTGTGTCTTAAATTAGGCCACGGAGTGACCCACGAATTACCCTAATTCGTGTCCCTTAAAAGGTGTGTTCTAATCCTGCTCGTGTGTGACCCAGCAGGCCCCACGTGAAGTTGGCAGTAGGTCATCCCTATGTCCTACAAGTCGTGAGCGGACTCTAGCAAGCCATCGCGACTACCCAAAACACGTGAGTTGATCGATCGTTACCAGAACCGATTTTAACCTTCGTACCTCCTAGGCACCGACCCTATTGTTCTGCGATATCTTGGTCATGGATCAGGCACGGGAAAGTCATCCATGATCCAAACCTTTACTTTCTCGATTTCCTTGAGTAAGTCCCATATACTAGCGTGGCCACCCCTTTTCCTGGACAGACTCATCGAGGGCGCCAGTAAGATATCTCCCAATTTAATGGGGAACAAAATCCCAATTTTGGTCAGTCCACATTCCTCAGCACGGCAATCAACCAGACCCGTACTTAGCCCTTATGGCTACCCTGCTACGGGCAACGTTAGACTAAGCCAAAGTCTGACAACTGCAACGCCGGAATAATGATGACCTCAGGTCTAAGGCGTCGTGACAGGCGTACAAGAGAGGCAAGCTGATGACTAAACCCATGCAGGACTCTCCGGGTCAGTCCAGCAACTCGTAACCCCTTACGTAATTGCACCATGACTCTCATTCCAGCATCTAGTGCGTGCATCCCTATGCACTGAGGTCATGCTGATCTTAGTTCATTTTCGCTCCCACGAAAACAATCGATCAGGGACAGATTTAGATTAATTATCTTATAATTAATCATGGACGTAATCACAGTAAACATGCTAATAATGTGAAAACCATTAATTTATCTCTATAAATTAATCCATATGTTCATAACATATATAAAAGAGGATTGGCCCTAGGGCACAATTCCTAACAGACTCCCACTTGCACTAGGGTACAATCATCAATCTAGCTGTTCCTACTCCTAGGTACACTGATCAATGCGTCTTATCCCCATTGACGATATATGTCCCTCATGTATGACCCTTGCAAGCGGCTTTGTCAGAGGATCAACAACATTATCCTCGCCTGCTACTTTGCAAATCTTCACATCACCTCTGTCAATCATCTCCCTGACGAGGTGAAAACGTCTGAGTATATGTTTGGTCCTCTGGTGGGACCGTGGCTCCTTGGCTTGCGCAATAGCTCCACTATTGTCGCAATACAGGGTAATGGGATCAGATATGGTCGGAACCACACCAAGCTCAGAGATGAACTTTCTAATCCACACAGCCTCTTTTGCCGCATCCGATGCTGCAATATACTCGGACTCCGTTGTAGAATCGGCAATCGTTCTCTGCTTGGAACTCTTCCAACTCACGCTGCCACCGTTCAGGAGAAACACATATCCTGACTGCGATTTGAAGTCATCTTGGTCGGTTTGGAAACTAGCGTATGTGTAACCCCTTACACATAGCTCTTCATCAGTTCCACCGTAAACCAAGAACTCATCCTTAGTCCTTCTTAAGTACTTAAGGATATTCTTGACAGCGATCCAATGATCCTCACCAGGGTCTTGTTGGAATCGGCTTGTCATACTCAAGGCAAACGAGACATCGGGTCGAGTACATAGCATGGCATACATGATGGATCCTATGGCCGAGGCATAGGGGATCCCATTCAAGCGACCTCGCTCAACAAGTGTCCTTGGACACTGTTTCTTGCTTAGGGTCAGCCCATGATTCATCGGAATGAATCCCTTCTTGGAATCTTGCATACTGAACCTCTTCAGTACCTTATCCAAGTACGTGCTTTGACTCAACCCAAGAAGCCTTCGTGATTTATCCATATAGATCTTAATTCCTAGAATATAGGCGGCTTCTCCTAGGTCCTTCATTGAGAAGGATTTTCCCAACCAGGATTTTACAATCTCTAAGGTTGAGATGTCATTCCCAGTGAGTAGTATAACATCGACATACAGTACCAAGAACACAATCGTGCTCCCACTAACCT